>JADRCD010208317.1:0-14463 GCA_019843815.1 Montemys delectorum | reverse complement strand
GTGCTGGGATCCTCATGACTACACAGCAGTTAGTACATTCAAATAGTATACTACCCTTCCAGCCCCTTTGGTTTGTTGCTGTGAAGTTTATATAAGTTCAAGTTTTTTCAGCTGTACAATTTAGAGGTCCAGAAGAGGGGCTGGATTCCGTGGTGCCATTAGGTGCCAGGCAAGCAAGCAGGTGTAAATAGGGGCCGTCTAGCCACATGTCTACTCCCAACAGCATATGAGAATAAGGCTCTCTAGATGCAAGCTGCTGTGTTGTAGAATAAGGAGCAGCTTAGAAGTAGTGTCGCCTGTCTGTACAAGTTGTGTAAGTGACTCGGGGATTGCATGAGTGAGGTCGGGTGGAAGAAACACTAGTTATTTTAACATGGCACTCCATAAGGGAGAGGCCAAGACATCTTGGAACATGATAGTAGGCACATGGAAGTTTGTTGGTTCTCATTCCTTTTTCTTTGGTGTTTTGGAAATCATAAAATCATCTATGGTAATCAAGGGAACCGACAGGAGCAGGGAGGGGCAAGAAAAGGGAATGGTGAGGGGAAAGATGCTCAACATATGAGAAAGCCATGTTCAAAGGCTTTAAACGGAAAGGGTTAGAGTACAGAGGGACCAGCAATTGCTGTAAAACAGCACCATGATAGGAAGTAGGGTAAAGTGGAAAAGTTAAATCTTGTGTTCAGTGGCTATTACAGTTATTGATTGGAGGAGTTGTCCCCAACTGCCCATAGTGGGATTCAGAGCATGTTTTTGTCCAGAAAAACTCAAGAATCAACTAGAAGCATAACTTAAATTTTATAAGAGCCATGTGATACAAATAGACAAAAATGCTGCCGGGCTGTGGTGGCGCATTTCCTTAATCCCAGCACTCGGGAGGCAGAGGCAGGTGGATTTCTGAGTTCGAGGCCAGCCTGGTCTACAGAGGGAGTTCCAGGACAGCCAGGGCTACACAGAGAAACCCTGTCTCGAAAAACCAAAAAAAAAAAAAAAACTGAGAAGGCAGTAATCAGCTTGTACAGAGGTAGTACCAACTGAGTGTGTCATGATAAACACTTTCCCAGGAGCCATTGGTAGTAAACACAAGCCCAACCACCTCAAATAACCCAAATCAAGCAGCATGGTCCTTGAAGTTTTAGACTTATACCAAAACACAGCCTGTTTAACTGTGGCCAGAGGACAGACCTTCCCAAAGTGATTGTAAGCAAAAGGTAAATACCATTTGGAACCCATACCTATGAGAAGGCAGCTTGACGAAGGTCAGTAAGGTCGTGGATCAGAGTGCATGGGAGACCCCTCCAGACCCTCAGCCTGCACTGAGCTGGCCAGGGCCTCCAGGCAGGGACCATGTGGCACCCCCTGTGTTACAGTCGGAGCAGTGCCAGTCCTTTCCAAGGATGCCTCCTCGGGTGAGAGGGGGCGCCGCTCCAGTCAGATGAAGACCCCACACAACCCCCTGGACTCTAGTGCCCCCCTGATGAAGAAGGGAAAGCAGAGGGAGATACCTAAGGCCAAGAAGCCCACCTCACTGAAGAAGGTATGTGGACTGTTTACATGGGAGCAAGACACTGGAAGACCGATGGACTCTGCCTGCTCGCCTGCCACTCTCAGCCCTGGGGAATGAAACCAAGGCATTGTTTATGTAGGCAAGCATTCCACCACAGCTAGAGCCCAAGCCCACACCTTTGACGGTTAAGGATTATATTACAAACCAGTGTTGCACTAAATTGTGTCAGGTTTTTTCTGGCAGATGACTCTTTACCCTCATAACAAGACAGTGGGTTCAAGGCCAAGACAGTGTCTTCTTGTTCCTGGGTGGCACTACAGACACCCAGGCATGGGGGAGCTGCATTTTCCTTCTTTACATACGGTGCTTCCCCTGGTGCTCTGCCGGGGACTGAGAGTTTCTCTGCACATCTGTTCACTAGTTGGCCTACGGTGTTTGCTGTCTGTTTAAATGTCTGTGGGGGGTGACTTGTTCCACACATTTGGTCTCTGAGTCTTGTGTTTCCAGAGAGAATTGTGTGCTGCTCATGTCAGTTGTAGTGTGGAGGGGCAAGTCATCCAGAGGCATGACTAGGTGCGCTGTGCAAGTATGTAGGGTGTTTTAATTGTCTTGTTCTGCTTTGTTGTTTTGTTTTGGTTCGGTTTGATTTTTTAAAGATAATTTTGAAAGAACGGCAAGAGAGGATGCAGCAGCGACTCCAAGAAAGTGCTGTGGCCAATGATGACTCACAGGATGTGGAGAGTGGCTCAAGTAACCAAACCCCCAGTCAGGACGACCCCACAGGTACCAGTTCTCTGAGTGTGCGTGTGAGTGTGCGTGCATGTGCCTGAAGTAATCTTTCAGGTAAGAGCTACTGTGAGAATGGTGAGCTGTGGTAGAAACTGTGCAGACTCCACCAACCCTACATGGACCTTGTGGTACAATTCAAGTCATCATGGCGCTTTGAGGATGTGGTTCCTGTGATCTGGCATTACAGACAGGGAAGCCCTTCCCCAGGTTTGGTGTTGGGGTGATGCCGAAATTTCCAACCAGAAGGCTGTTTTCCAAGTGCGTCATAAAAATTAATGTGTATAGGTTTTTCAGAGACTTTCTATGGAGTTGTATGTTCAGAGAATATAGTACATAGTGCAGATAGTGCAAATGTGTGTAGCTGAAGGACTTCACAGCATGAGTGAACAGCCCAGTGGCCTCCCCAGGGCTACTTCCACAGTCCACGGTACCAACCGTAGGACTGAGACCTTGACGGAGTACTACTGTGGTGTGTGCCACACTGACTCCACCGCCTTTTCTGGCCTGTGGAGCAATACACTGTTTCCAGTACTATAGTATTGGGCTGCGTAAGCGTACCCAGTGTGGAAGGAAGGCTAACAGGGTAGCTAGTAGACATGAGCACTTCCTGGAGCATGTATGCTGTTGCAGCTCCTACCGCACATCTCCAGGTGCTCTGCCATCATGGCTGTGTGGATAAGCCTCATCGGTGTTCCCACCCCTGTCCCAGGGTGATGTGCTTGCCACAACAGAGGGGGTTCCAACCCTTGTGATGTTACCTTGCCTTCCTTCTGGTGCTCTGTGGAAGGAATTGTTGGAGACACCTAGCTATTACTGACTCCACCTGGTACGTTACACGTGGCCGCAGCCCAGCACTCACAGATGTTTGTGTTGGTTGGTTTGGATTTGGTTTTCTGTGTTGCTTTGGTTTTTGCTGAGGTTGCTAGCTTTAAACTGACTATAGCCTAGGCCTTCCTTGAGCCTGGCCATGGCAGTCCTCCTGCCTCAGCCTCCTGTGTGCGGCTAACCCTAGGGGTGTTGGTGTTGTTGTTTGAAGCAGCGTCTCACTTGCTGCCCTGCTAGATTGGAGTTCAGTATATAGACCAGTCAGCCCTGAACACACAGAGATCACTGCCTCAGCTTTCTGAGTGCTGGGATTAAAAATGTGCTCCACTGTGCTTAGCAACTAACCTTGCTTTTTCAATTTTCCTAATATATTCTTTAGAGTGCAAACGTAAAAGGTAGATTTTGGTACTGAACTGCACAATTAATGGTAACTTCTGTATTTTCCACAATGAAAATGAGTAAGGAGAGAGACATGGGAAGGGGAGGGAGCATTAATTAGGACACACCAGAAAGCTACCCAGCAGTCCCTGCCAGCCTTTCTGCCTCCCCTAAAGCTGTGGTGCTCCTCTTTCCATGGCTGTGCAAGTTGGATTGCTAGTGTGTCACTGGCACCAAGACTGTCTGCTCTGCAGGCCCCTCGCTGTATGTAAAGCCCTGCAGAGATGCACAGTGATTTTTTTCCCCCTCTCTGAAGGTCCAGAGAAGACAGAGGAATCAGTGTCTTCTACACCTGTGGTTGAGGGTGAGTCAGAAGAGCCAGCTGGCACAGAGTTCCAGAGGGACCCAGAGGCTTGCCAGCCTACCCCTGACAGTGCCACCTTCCCCAAGATCCACAGCCGGAGGTTCCGGGAGTGAGTGAGCACTGGCTGCTAGGGCTCGGGTTGGGGCTGGCTCTGACTTCCCCCTGTAGTGTCTGGTGCAGTGCATTTTAATCCTGTGCTTGAAATCAACCGGGTAGCTGGTTATGCAGTGGGGATAGGATCCTATTCCTGTGTGTATCTGCTGGTTTAGTGTACCATGGTTCTGTCCCACTGGTAATGATTAAAGAGGTGTCCTTAGTCCATTTTTGAAGTTGGGATAGAGTGAGGTGGCAGTGGTAGTAACTGGGTCCTCCAGGTTTAGTGTCATAGACATTTCTTTTTCCCTCCAGTTTTTCCTCTTTTCTCTTTTTCCTCCCTCCCTCCCTCCCTTCCTTCCTTTCTTTTTATGTATTTTCCTTTTGGGAGAAGGACTTACTGTGTGACCCAAGCTAGCCTTGGCCTTGAACTCACTCTCCTACTTGCTCAGCCTCTTGAGTGCAGGAGTTGTAGGTGTGGCCTGCCATACCTGGCTTCAGTGTGGTTCCCAGGGTATGAGCAGTCAGCAGTGCTCATGCCTCCTCGTTCACAGGGCTCCTCAGCAGCCTGTCCAGGTCCCTATGTGCAGAGCAGGGTGACTTGGATAGGGCCTTGCACTGGGCCTGCAGGGCAGGGCCTCCCATGGCATTCCTCCCTTGTGGTGGAGGGAGTTGCATGGTCCTGGTGAGTGCTGGTGTCTCTATGGCTTTTGTCTGATGCTGTCTGCATTCCCTGCCCCTGGGGTTCCTTTCAGCTACTGCAGCCAGATGCTTAGTAAAGAAGTAGATGCTTGTGTCACGGGTCTGCTCAAGGAGCTGGTGCGCTTCCAAGACCGCATGTACCAGAAGGATCCCGTTAAGGCCAAGACAAAACGCCGGCTTGTACTGGGGCTGAGGGAGGTCCTGAAACACCTGAAGCTCAGGAAGCTGAAGTGCATCATCATCTCTCCTAACTGTGAGAAGACACAGTCTAAAGGTGACAGCCCTGCAGCACCCCACAGCGCACAGTCTGTCCTGCCAGTGCCCAGTAATCTGCCGCACATGTCAGTGGGCACCTTGGCAGCTTGCTTTCAGGTTAAACAGAGAAGTCACTTTCTCATGTGCTCCCACCTGAGCCCTACCTAACCCTAAGTAACCCTCCTGACCAAGGCCGGCCTTCCTCTGACAGGGTGGGGGAGCCTGCCATAAGCTGTAGCTCTAGAGCCCAGCGGGGTTGCTAGAGACCTTGCAGGGGGCTTTGGTCCTGTTGGCAGAGTTGTTCAGTCTGTGGCTAACTCCTCTGCTCGCTCATTGCTAATGTGGCTTTGTCACAGTACTGCAGCAGTTGGCCTGGCCTGGAAGAAGGCTGTGTGTCAGGTGGTAGTGAACTTGTTTACCTCCCATCGTGACTCTGGGAGGACTTGCCTGACATGTTGTGTCCTGGGTTCCATGGAGGAAGGAGTCATTAGGAGGATGCCATCCCTCTCACACCCTCTTCATCCATTTAGACTATGAGTGAGGGGAACATTTGGAACGCATGAGCCATCTCCCTGGCCTGTTCCATGTGTGTAACTTTCAGCTCAGCCAAAGTCACACTTTGAGGTAATAGGTCCAGATCCTGGTACTGTTACCATTTTACATCCCAAACCTGGAGGTTTCCTAATGAGCCTGAGGTACCCAGACCTTGGAGGAGCAACAGCTAGACTTCTTCATGTGCAACCCAGCAGCTCACCTCTGCTGGCACTGTGCTGCTCTACCATTAACACTAGCCAGAACATGGCAGGGGTCTAGTGACGTACCAGGCTGTCTGTGTGTCTGGTAGTGCCATATGGTAGAGACTAAACTGTGAAGTGGTCTCACACAGGGTTGCTTATAGAAAAGGCAAGCCTGGGTTTGCTCTCCTCTAGAGACTTCAGCAGCTGACCCTGAGACAAACCTTGGAGTATTTCCTCCCAGAGCCCCAAGTAAGTGGTTTGGCAACCACTGCCTGGTGCATTTTCAGCTTTCTAACAGCTCCACTTCCAGTAGAGCCAAGTCAAATGCCCCCTGGGCAGGTCTTTCTGTCCCCTACTGTGACACTCCACCTCTCAGCCCTTCCTCATGATGCTGTCAGAGTGCATGGAGCATGGTCCGTGTGTGCCCTGTCAGAGGGCTGTTATGGGAGCTGGCTGTCTCCTTGCTTCTCTAGTTTCCTGAGGCTGCAGAGCAGTGGCGGTATGAGAGGGAGTCTAGGAGCCCAGGACCACACTTGCAGTTGTCCAGGGAGAACTAACTGCACAGAGCAGTACACATAGAGTACTTCCCTTTTCCCTTCCCTGCCTCACACCCTTTTCAAGTTTTTAAAGTCCAAGATTAATGCAGAGTGAATGTTTGATCTCTTTAGGTCATCCTGTGCCAAGAGCCAGGGTCAGGGGTTCAAGGTCAATGTGTAGTTGACATTTAGTCCCTTTTGTTAAGTGTGTGAAAGAGCAGGGGTCAAGGTGTTCTGCTCCATTAGCATGTTGGTGGTATTCTGAAAATTGTTCGTGAACTTTGTGAGTTTATGCCTTCTGAGGTAAATAGGTGATTTGTTCATTCCTTCTTGCTATTGTTGGAGCGTAGAGGTGTGACACCCTGACTCCCTCGGCCGAGAGTCATCCTCAGATGCTGTGGGCTCCCAGTGACCAGGTGTGTTAGTCCCTCGCTGTGTGGGCCTTGCTGGGACCTCATGTAAGCAAGTCCAAGGTAGTAAAGAGCAAGGATCCAGTGCAAGCCAGGCACCTGGGCCTGCAGTGTGGTGGGCACTCCCTAGCCTCTCTAGCCTCTAGTTTTCCTTCTGTAAGTGAGGACTTAGCACATGTCTTTTAAGACATAAGGGATGATACAAAGCTGTTATGTGTGAAGAGTTGGTCAGTGGCCTGTTAAACAGTGGTACTGTCTTCATTTTCCCTGAGCACAGTGGGAGCTGTGCAGTCTGCCTTAGAGAATTGATTCTTCCTGGTGGAATCTGGTATGAGTAGCTGAGCTTATTGTGATTCCAAGTGGGCTCTGTTGCATCAACCTGTGTCCTGTGGACCTGTATTTGACCAGGTGGGCTGGATGACACGCTGCACACCATCATCGATTGCGCCTGTGAGCAGAACATCCCCTTTGTGTTTGCACTCAACCGCAAGGCGCTGGGGCGGAGTCTGAACAAAGCAGTTCCTGTCAGCATTGTAGGGATCTTCAGCTACGATGGGGCCCAGGTGAGGTGGGCCCCAGCTTCTGAGCCCCCTTGTCTATGAGAAGAAGTTGGGGTCACAGCCTGTGATGTAAGCTTCCCAGCAGGCAGGCAGGCCATAGCCTCTGCTAAGTTGACCCTGAGGAGAATTCATCCTGAAGCAGAACCTTCCCAGAAAGCCTTTGTCCCCACAGTCAGAAGCACCGAGTACAGTAGAGAGGTGCCGTGGGCGTAAACATTTGGTCAGGCTCCTCACCTGGCAGCATCCATAGGCAGAGACCTCACAACCTGTGTTACCTCTGCCTTGCTGTAGAGGGTACCATCCTACAATGTGCTCTCTTGTGCTCAAGGACCAGTTCCACAAGATGGTTGAGCTGACCATGGCAGCCCGCCAGGCATACAAGACCATGTTGGAGACGATGCGGCAAGAACAGGCAGGAGAACCTGGACCTCAGACCCCTCCCAGCCCACCCATGCAGGACCCCATTCAGTCCACGGAAGAAGGCACCCTTGCTTCCACTGGAGAAGAGCCACATTACAGTGAGTGCTTTGGGGAAAGGTTCTGGGGGGGAGAGAGGTAAGGAGAGTAGGCTACGGTAGGTCCAAGACTGAGTCCATCTCTCTTGTCGTTGACTCTGAGAGCTTAATCAGCAGATATCAGAAGCTGCAAGTTACCATTTGACAGTCTTAGACTTTGAGCCAAGTGTGTTCAGAGGTGGCTTACGGGCAGACATATCTAAGACCAACTTGGGAGGGCAAAAGAATTCTCTCAGGTCCATTGTCTACTGCGATGTGCTCTTTAGGGGCTGGGATTGATGCTGGTCATTAGGGGAGAGCCAGCCTAGCAGATGGGGGGTAGAGCGGGAAGGAAGTGAGTAGAGCTGACCAGGGACCTGAGCAGAATGAACATCTGTAACTCATTCCTGCCTCTGAAGGAGCTCTGTGGTCTCTTAGTGTCTGCTTGGGCTGTTCTCCTGTTTTAGTTGAGATTTGGAGGAAGCACCTGGAAGCGTACAGTCAGCGTGCCCTGGAGCTGGAAGACTCACTGGAGGCATCAACCTCTCAGATGATGAACTTGAATTTATAGGAAGAGTTCTTGTATTGGGTAAGGATGGGGGAGGCAGGAAAAAGACTTCCTTCTCATTGCTTTACTGACCTGATGTATTTATGTGACTGTTGAGTTGGAAATTCACTGGTGAAGGCAAAGGAAGCACCTGGTGTGGCACTGTGAGTCCAGCAGGTGGACACTCAGATGCACTGTGGGCACCTTTCCTAAGAGCCTGGTGGATTCAGCTTTGGTTCTCTCTGCACACTGGATCTGGAAAATGCTGGAGAACGTGGTCCTGGGTACTGTGGCTATCTAGGGCCCACTATTACAGTGCCACTCAGCCAAGTTCGGGGATGGTGGAGCAGGAGCTGTGCTCCAGGGACTGTAGAGGCCTTCCTCAGGGGGGCCCTGCCACTTTGTGCTGCCAAGGATTTGCTAAGATGAGCCTCAGAAGAAAATTAGTTTCTAACATGACTTTTTGACATAAATTAATACTTTTAATTTTCCAAAGAAGCAGTATATATCAAATTTGTAGATTTCAGTTTGGTGTCTACAAATCTTTTTAATGAACATAGGATGAATGTGGTCTCTGTCTTAGAAGACAGAGCTTACTTACGTATTTTCCTGCAAGCAAGAGGGCTTATTTGTTTTGAATAAAGAGTGATTATTTAATCTCATCTCAGACTATTGTGCTCTTAGGTGAGTGGTGTCAATCTTACAGGTTGTTACTACCCCTGGAGTTCCTTACTGACTTGTTCCTCTTTTGCACTGCGGTGGTCTGACAGGCCCTGTCATCATGCCCAGCTCCAGAGCCAGGGACTATGGAATCCCTAATAGACCTTTCCATCTCGTTTGCCCACGTCTGCCCCATGGCATGAATGCAGCTGCATTCAACATAGCCTCTGAGGAGTGAGCAGCCTGTGCTGAGAAGAGAAAGTGGAAGGCTGGGTCAAAAATGGCTGTTGAGTGGTCTGCCACTCGGAGCTTATGGCCAGTTCTCACCCTGTTGTTGACTCTGTGTCAGCCTGGGAAATGGATTTGGTGGAATTAGGTCAGTAGCATAGCCTTTTCTTTTCTCCCATTCATGTCAGTAGGCCACAAGTTGGTTATAGTAAGTTTAGAAATAGATTATTTGAGAAAAAAAGATTCTGAAATTAATTTATAGGGATCTTTTTTAAAGAACCCTGTCAGCTACATTCAGCAGCTAGAATTTTGAAATTTGATATGGCAAAAAAGAAAAAAAAAAACTGATCTGAAATGTCTCGTGATTTGAGGGCTTCCTGCCCCGAGATGCCTCTGAGTTCTCATTCTGCCTTCAGAAGTCCTTTCTGTTTGGCCTCATGGGTCCTCTCCTGAGGTGCCCTGGTTGTGCCATCACTCTGTTGGCACTCCTGTGGAAGCCGGTGCTTCAGGTGAAGTCAGCTAGCCTCCCTTGGCCACCATTGTGCCAGGGGTGCCCAGGACAGGGTCGCAGGAATGAGCCTCAGACTGAACACAAGTTCAGATGCCCGCTCTTGTTGCAGCTGAACAGGGAATCTTATTAAACACACTTCTTGCCTGAGCATCCTCTGCCACCTCAGTGTCAAAAATGGGTCCTGACAAATCCAGTCTTGATGGAAGATACAGGAAACATTGACGAGCCACGCCTCAAATATAACCCGTGAAAGGGGTTGACAAGAAAATTCTGTTCCAAGGGTAGGAGGGTACTGCAAGCATGGTTAGTGTGCATTAGGCAGATGGGTGAACAGGTGCCAGGCAGAGCTTAGACAAGAAGACAGTACACACGACCATCAGTGTGTCTCTGCCCAGAACTGGCCCCAGAAGGGACCAGCTAACATCACACCTGGAAGCTTACCTGATTCATTTGTCCCAGAAAGAAAGGACATTGAGCAGGCTGAGCAAGGCAGTGTCTCCAGTTATCATAAAAGGGCGTGGCTTTGTTATGAACAGAGTTTTAGGTTTTATGATGGACAAGAAGAGACTTGTCTGCCAAGATTAAAGGCTGAGCAGGTCTTGGGCCACACCTCCCCCGGTCACACACACCCACAAGCTTCAAAGATTAACTGTACCATAAAGACCTAAGACATGCTAACTCAGCACTGGAAAACGTTTAATACGGCACCAGAAGGTTTGCATAATTGACCTGTTTGGCTTTTCTACCTCAGAAGCAGAGCGCTGACAGGGTAAATGGGTGGGAAGCACTGTGCTTTGGAAAACTGCCTTGGGTTCTGAGATAAGTGAAGAGTAACTTCCTCATCCTCACTCAAGGTTTAAGGCAAAATATTCTCACGTGGACTTTCACCTCTCCTACCCCAGTGTAGACCCTGGAACAGCCTGATTACTAGGTGACCACATCAGCAGGCTTGACTTAGATCCACAGAACCAGAGTGGAGACTCATTGTGCTGACCCTGGGGAGGGGCAGGAGTGCATCGAAGTCCTGGGGAGAATGCAGGGTGGTTGCCATCTGGGTTAGCCTGCACATGCCGCTCTGTCCTCTGCTTGGATGACAACGAGCTGCCTGACCTGCTCAGCTACCTGTTTCTGCTAGGCAGACTGATCTTTCTGCTACATAAGCAGCTAATGTAAAAAGGTCTTGCTCTCTGTCTCGGGCCTAGAGATCCCCAGCCTCTAGGGAAGGACACTCAGGCTGTGGCTAATGGCTAATGGCCAGCCAAGACACAATAGCTTGATGTTGTAGGTGCTGTGCCCTCACCAGGCATGTCTGCAGTTGCTGTCAACAGCATCACTTGGGATCTGTCAGAACTGCTCAGGTGGCTACAAGATATCCTTGTTGCAGCTTTCCTACAAAACAAAAACAAAAACACAAGGTAGTTTTTTGAGTGATTGGTCTAGTAGACTAGGCCTTCTCTGCTCCGGGGTAGGATGGTGAAACCCCCACCCAACTCTCAGGGCTTAAAGGTAAAAGGTAAGAGTATGCAAGTGGTTTCTCCAAGGACTCTTGAGGCAAAAACAGCACTGTGTGCTCTAGCTTCAAATAGGTGTTTGTGAGCCCATGATGCTTAGCCAGGCTCGTGCCTTCAGAAAGGGGCTGTGGTTAGTGGCTGAGATGATTGGCATCTCCTAGTGTCAAAGAGGACCTTGGAGGGAAGATCTGCATGGGGTCTGATGAGAGGACCAGCAACACTCACTGTGACAGCCTGGCAGTTATCTAACGCACATACTTAGGCCTCCCCAAGGTTAGAGTTCCCGCTTGTGTGTGGCAGCTCATCCCAGGGTAAATGTGGCCAAAGGGCAGCACGGTGACTTGAGACTATGTGAGGGCACCCTTCCTGAGGAAGCCTTCGCTTCTGCAAGCTTATAGGCAGTGACAGTCCCACCTCGCCATGTTCTTTAGCAGGAGCTAGTCTCCTGCTCTCATGAAAGCAGTGAGTTCCAGGGGATGGGGCAGCCTTGGGACCTAGAAAAAAGCTACTGGCCTGTGCATGACCTAAAATATGTTTTGGTCCCTCCAGATAGCCTCAGTAACAGCCCAGAATTCCCACAGGGCAATAGAGAAGCAGAACTTGTGTATAGGCTAAGAAGAAGTCATAGGGGGCCCAGTGGCAAGCACCCTGCGGGCCAGGTACATACCCATGCCTTCCTCCAGCCCTGCATCAGCCGGTCATGCTCCCCAGCCACAGCACGCCATGCAGCAAACTCCTGGCTCCACTTTTCCTGCTGCAGTGCCTCTGGAAGACAAACAGAGTCAAGGTCACAGCTTTGCAGCCCCTAGGTTGCTGTTGGTGCACACTGTCCATCAGGACATAGGCTGAGTGGGTGGGTGAGTCCCAGTTCTCATCTGCTCTAGTGGCCTGTCCCACTGGGGAATCCCCTCAGTGGCCTGAATGGGCCACAGCAGAGCTCTGGGGAGTAGTGGATTTTACACTTCATTACTAGTTGTTTGTTTTTGAGACAGTTTTGCCGTGTTGATTGAGTTGGCCTTGAACTCATTCTGTATCCCAGGAGGGATTTAAATTTGAAATCCTCCTGCTTCGACTTTTTCATTTCTGGGATTCCAAGTACATGCCACCACATAGTGTGTGTCTCCACTCGCCCCCTTTCTCCCAGCCACAGCTCTGTTGGTAAACTGCTCTAGAAGGCTCCAGTGGACCTGGCCTCCACAGCCCATTGTCATGTCCTAGCTGGCAGACGCCCTATTCCCATGCCTGTGCCAGGTGACAGAGGCCCTCACTTTGCTGGTGAGCCTTCAGATCCTTCAATAAGAGCAGGTGCTGAAGCTCAAATTTCAGCATAGCTCTTACCAAACTTGGTAGGATTTTAGGGAGCCAACATGGCTAGGTTTGGGGGTTGGAGATTTCCCTTGCCTCTCATTCTCCCTGGTCTCCTGTCTTAGGGTTTTACTGCTATGAACAGACACCATGACCAAGGCATTTCTTACAAGGACAACATTTAATTGGGGCTGGCTTACAGGTTCAGAGGTTCAGTCCAGTATCATCTAGGCAAGAGCATGGCGGCATCTAGGCAGGCAGAGCTGGGAGTTTAACATCTGAAGGCTGCTGGCAGAATACTGGCTTCCAGGCAGCTAGGGTAAGGGTCTTTTTTGTTGTTTTTTGTTTTTTTGTTTTTCGAGACAGGGTTTCTCTGTGTAGACCTAGCTGTCCTGGAACTCACTCTATAGACCAGGCTGACCTCGAACTCAGAAATCCGCCTGCCTCTGCCTCCCAAGTGCTGGGACCAAAGGCATGCGCCACCACGCCCGGCCCTGCAGACTGATTTTGACAGCACAAATGAGCAGTCCCCGCCCCCTGCCCTCTCAGCTAACAGTGCCACTTCCCCCAGTGCACAGTGACTGAGGCTGTTGCTAGTGCTGCCCTAACTCCTGGTGAGAATTGGAAAGCCACAGGCCCCTTCTGATAACTCTGGTTCATTCCAGTGGCCCTGTACCAGGCCATTGCTCAGATGTGGACGGTGAATTGTTTTCCCTAGAACCCACCAAAGGACAGTGGAGAACTTTTTATTGTATGTGTGTAAAACTGTGAAGAGAGTCCTAGAGGAAGCTGCTGGGGACCTGAAAACTGGAGAGCTGTGAGACAGCTGTCGTCCCAAGACCACTTGACAGCAAGGCCTGTGGTACAGTGCTGAATCCTCTAGATATGGGGAGTGGGGAGGAATTAGCATATTCAGGTGTATATGGCTTAAAAGACTGCCCAACCAGTGACGACCTCCTTCTGCCCTAGCATACAACAAAAGGTCTCTTGGGTTGGGTACATAGCAGACACGTCTAGTAGACATTCAACACTGAAGGAGGAAGCCTTGCCCTAAATCTCCAACCCAACTAAGCCTTGCTGTGCCTGGTTAGTTATTCTAAGTCTAGGCTACTGCTAGGGTTTGAGTCCCAGCTCTGTGGAGACAAACCTTTCGTTCTGTAAGAGCCAGGGGAAGGCAGAGATTGTAGCTCAAGCTGAGAAGAGCTGAGCACCAGCCTGCTCCATCAGCACAATGCACAGCATAACATGTGCAGGGAACTTCTGAGGGCCACAGTTCTGACTCCGAACCCCTGCACCACTGACTTCCCAGTGAGCCCCAAGCCATGCTGATGCTACGTGGTCCAGATCCCATGCTCTGAAAAGGGCAACTTGGAGAGAAGGGAATGGGGAGAGTGAGGTCTGCTCAGATGCTCTAAGGGAGAGAAGATCTGCAAAGTGCAATAAAATAAAAAACTTCAGTTCTCAAAGAGCTGATAGTGTGGACTGTGAGGCTGAGGAAATGCATGCAGTAGGAAATTAAGAGATGACAGGAAAGGAAAAGTTGAAGCCTCAGGGAAGCAGCTCAACTGTCACAGCTTGGAAAAGAACCTGAACAATAGATGGAGAAAAGTGAACCGGGTCATGAAAATGCCCCGAACAGGAGAGCGGGGGTCCCTAGTTAATGTGCCGGTGGAAAAGTGTGAAAAGACCAAGCCATTTTGAATTATCACTGCTTGAGAAAACAAGCTTCCAGAGAAAATAAAAAGAGGCCTCCGGTGACAGATGCATAGTGAGACTCTTAAAAAAAAGGGGGGGGGGTCAGGTCAGGTAAAGGGCCCAGCACCAGCAAACCCTCAAGATGCCAGAGTGGTGTGTCAGGACTGTCTGCATACTCAAGCTAGCTAACACTTGAGGGACACAAGCTTTCAAAATGTTTGCTTCCATGCTAGTTCTCAGAGGCATGCCTCAAGACATTGCATAAAAACCAGCTGCTCAATAAAAGAACACCCAGATCAGACCCTTGATCCAGTGTGATGACAACTCTGCTCTCAAAGTGACAAGTGATTCCAAAA
>JADRCD010208313.1:0-16511 GCA_019843815.1 Montemys delectorum | reverse complement strand
TGCTCAGAAAAACAGCCAGACTGTTGGCTTGGCCTATAGTTTCTGTGGGTTCAGCCTACAGTCCCTGGCTCTGTTGATGGCGGGCCTGTGGTGAGGCCAAACGGCAGCTGGACCATGTGGTTGAGGACACTGTTGATTTCATGGTGGATAGGAAAGATCCAGAGACAAAGTGGAACTACCCCAATGACATACATCCCACAGTAGGCCCTACATGCTGAAATTTCCAGTACCTCCCCATGGGAGCAAGCTCCTAGTCCATGTGTCTGTGTGGGATACTTCATCTTCAAGCCAAGCCACAGCGGCCACTCTGCCTGTCACTCAGAGGCCCGGAGTGGGTAGAAGTGTATGTCTGGCTTCCATATCCTGAGTTCTGCCTGCTTCTCTTAGCAGAGCACGAAGGGAAGCAGCGATCTTCTAGGTCTTGAGTAGAGGGGTTTAGAACCAGGCCCAGAGCCAGGAGTTCTAGGACCATCATGGCCTCATGGACCCATGGCCTCGGGCAAGAGATGTACCATCAAACTCTAGCTTCTTCACTGAGAGATTAGTTTGATATTCTTGAGAGAATTAAGTTGAGATAATTCATAGGATGTACTTTAAGTAGAATGTATGGTTCCCTAAGAAATACCTAGTAAATGTTATCTGCCTTCACCACTGCCATCACCATCACTACACCTCCTCCATCACCATGGTCACTGCCATTATGATCAACACCGTCTCAACCATCATTATCTCCATTGGTACTACCCTAGCCATTATCACTACCACCATCGCTATTATTATCATTACCGATACCATACCATTGTCATCACTACCATTATCATTGTTATCGCCATCACTGCCACAATCACCATCATCATCACCACCACTATCACCGCTATCCTCACCATCGCTGATCTTCGCCACCATTGCCATGTACCTTCTCCCCACTGTCACCTCCATTTGCAGCGATGTACTTTGCTCACACAGTCCTCGTGGAAGCCGAGGGCGCCCTGGGATTCCTGGTCTTGCTTTGCATGTGTGACACTGAGACCCAGGCGACTGGAGAGATGCTCGGTGGCTAAGGATAGTTGCTGTTCCTGTAGAGGATCTGGGTGCCACGCCCAGAATCCACAGGAAGCTCAGGAGTGTCTGTAACTCCGGCTCCAGGGCACCCAATGCCCTCCTCTGGTCTCTGTGGGCACCTGCACTCACATACACTTATCCACCTACGTACACGTATTTTTAAAAAGTAAATCTTAAAAATAGAGCTGTAAAAACTGAGGCCCAGCAAGAGAAGCAACCCCACCAAAGGCCGATACCCAGCATGACTGAGCAACAAGTCCCATGGTCTCTGCATCCCAGCATTGGCCCAGCTTACCTGGTAAAGCACAGAGGCAAAACACAGCCCACTGGGAAGGATATTAGCACATTTCCTGGCTCTCTTTTGAGAGAAGGGAGGGGATCTTGAAACACATCAAGCCTGTTAACCCACACGTGTTATTGGCTGTCTCCATAATCCATACCGTTGAAAGATAAATTCAGGCACAAAAAGACTGTGAGGCTGATTTGAACAGGCGACAGCAGAATGCAAGCAATCTAGGGACACAGCGATGCGGTTGAAGGGGGACATCAAATGGATTCCTTGGTGCTTCCTGACTGCATAAGCTTATCTTTCTTGAAGTTTGTGCTGAGCTAGGCTTATTTGCACGCTCGTACCCCCTCCCCTCACCCCCACCCCTAGGCTGTGAAGAAGTTATGGCCTCATGACTTACCCATCATTGATTGGGCTTACCCCATAGCCCTGTCAACTACAAGATCAAATGTTATATGGAGGGCAGCATGCCTTTGACTCACTGCACCCTTCACCACAGGCCGGCCCTGTGCCCTCAAATGGTCAGGGCTCTGCCAGTACGGGAGTGGCCTAGGGGACTCCGTAGGCCCAGTGCCCAAGACGTGATGCAGCGGACCATGTAGCCTTTTGCTCTGTCCTCCCTGCTTCCTGCACATCCCAGCCTGCCCTGCTGGCAGAGTGATGCTAGTCGGTGCCCCCTACCTGACCTTTACCTCCTCTGCACACCAGACCATAATCCTCCTCCATCCCTCTTTCCCTTTCCGACCTACCGTCCTTGCTCTCTGTACCTCAGCCTTGCTTGTGGCTTGCTGCCCTGCTTCCAAATCCTGGCATTATCTGGGCCTCAGTCAGAGCCTCTAGGCCTGGAGTGTCGCTGAATCCTTGCATCATATTCTTGCTGTGCAGACTACAAACCCTTTGTGTGGTAGGAAGGCAGTGCTTGGGGCAAGGTTTGGGGGAGCTAGCCAGCGGTTCATTCAGCACATTGAGTTCCTTCCTCCTGTAGTCCTGAACCCAGTGGCTGTTCCATTGTGATGTCTTCTGAAGATGTTCACGAAGACAAATGGCTGGACGAGTCTGACCCAGAAGGCTTTGCTCTGTAACAGACCACCCCCCAACTCAGTAACATCCAACAGCAAATGTTTAGTATGCCCGCTTTCTGGATGGGGACCTCAGAGTCCCTTGGAGTGGCCTTCAGGGGGTCAGGCCTGGCTATATGATCTGAGACAGGAATATTCACCTTCAATCTCACTCACCTAGTCCTGAGGAAATGAACCAGACACATAAGGACCAGTCCTTTGGGATTCTTCTTACAGGAGGACCCTAGAGCCACTAGGTTCACAGAGATAGGTAGAATGATGTTGCTGGGGGCTGGGAGGCCATGTTTCAGTTTTGCAGATTGAAAGTTCTGGAACTGAACGGTGGTATGTGTGAATGTAGTTAACTCTAAGAACTGTATATCTAGAGATTGGTGGTAAATTGCTTCGATGTGTACAGTTAAGAGTTACTATAAACCTTCCTCCTCGGCCCTCAGGGCTTACCCAACCTCACATTGAAGCCTCACAGGGCACCCAGAGAGCCAGGGTGGTGGAAGAGGCTACCCTGGTGAATCCCGCTAGGTGACGCCTGTCTTTGCAGAAGGACATGGCTTTCTCTATGAAACGTTTGGAATCCGGCCACAGTTCTCCTGGCATGTGGACCCCTTTGGTGCATCAGCGACGACCCCTACCCTGTTTGCCCTGGCAGGCTTCAATGCCCATCTCATCTCTCGGATTGACTACAACCTCAAGGATGCCATGCAGGAAGCTCAGGTATGTCTCACACCATATCTACTGTCACCTCCTGCTGCTCCTTCCTGCCCTTCACTGGGTTTTGTGGCAACTGCCTGACCCTAGCCTGACTCCTGTAGCTGCTTCCAAGAGTGGCCTTTTGCCCTCAGGCCTTCTACCCCTTAGCTGGGCCTGGGCCTGGGCTGGCTCCTTCCTAGAGTTATTCATGAGGACTGGGGCTGAGCTGCACTCTGGAAATGCAGATGAAGGATTAGAGGGACAGGGAGGATGTGTTCAGCTGGAGACATCACACACAAGCAGCTGTAACAGGTTGATTGTGCTAGGATGGACCCAGCCTGGTGCTGGCTGCATTCACCCAGCATCTCTATCAGTCATGAAGCTGCATTGGAGGTGAGATGTCGGGTACACCTGGGGAGCAGACCTGTGCCCTCACAGCACTAGAGGCTATAGGGAATGGGCCAAGGGTCTGCCTAGCCTCTCTCCTTTGCACACCAGTGGCCATTTTTTCCTCTTATCTCCACTGCAGTGAGCTTATGTCTATATCTCCTATCCCATACTTTCCTTTTTTGTTTTGTTTTGTTTTGTTTTGTTTTTCGAGACATAGTTTCTCTGTATAGCCCTGGCTGTCCTGGAACTCCCACTGTAGACCAGGCTGGCCTCGAACTCAGAAATCCGCCTGCCTCTGCCTCCCAAGTGCTAGGATTAAAGGCGTACGCCACCACCGCCCAGCTCCATACTTTCCTTTAAACAACCTTTTCTCTCCCTTTTTGCCCGCTCCTTTCCCTTCCTTCCCCTCTTCCTCACTGCCTTCCCCTCCTCATCTCTCCTCCTCTCTGTTCTCCTCTCTTTACTTTTTCCTGGTCTGTTCTGTTCTAGTAGCAATAGGAATCGCAGTTCAGCAAATGCTCTGCCATTGGGCTGCACCCACTCTCGTTACATAGGGACACACCAGTCCTGTGTTAGGATCCTCCTTCTTTTTAAGATTTCTTATTTATTTATTTATTTATTTATTTATTTATTTATTTTAGTTTTTCGAGACAGGGTTTCTCTGTGTAGCCTTGACTGTCCTGGAACTCACTCTGTAGACCAGGCTGGCCTCGAACTCAGAAATCCGCCTGCCTCTGCCTCCCAAGTGCTAGGATTAAAGACGTGCACCACCACGCCCGGCTAAGATTTCTTTTACTTTTAATGACATGCGAGTACATCTGTGTGTGAATTATGTATAAGAAGTCCAGACGGTCACATGCTCTGGAACGGGAGTTACAAGCAGTTGTGACTGCCTGGCATGGCTACTGGGAACCAAAATCTGGTCCCCTAGAAGAGCGGTTTATGTTGGTCACCATAGAACCATCTCTCTAGCGCCAGTTAGGATCTGTCTTAGTCAGGGTTTCTGTTCCTGCACAAACATCATGACCATGAAGCAAGTTGGGGAGGAAAGGGTTTATTTAGCTTACTTCCACATGGCTGATGATCACCAGAGGAAGTCAGGACTGGAACTCAAGCAGGTCAGGAAGCAGGAGCTGATGCAGAGGCCATGGAGGGATGTTCCTTACTGGCTTGCTTCCTCCTGGCTTGCTCAGCCCGCTCTCTTATAGAACTCAAGACTTCCAGCCCAGGGATGGCACCACCCACAAAGGCCCTACCCCCTTGGTCACTAATTGAGAAAATGCCCCACAGCTGGATCTCATGGAGGCACTTCCCCAACTGCAGCTCCCCTCTCTGTGATAACTCCAGCCGGTGTCACATTGACACACAAAACCAGCCAGTACAGGATCCTTCTCCATAGCGTGGTTTGTCTCAGCCGTTCTGCACAGAGTGTCACTGTGCTAAGAGAGAGCATGTCTTTGTGAAAGGCCCAGTTATACTTACCCTGCCTCGCAGATGGGGAGAGCAGGGCTCCAGAGGGGAAGTTGCCGTGTGCGAGATTGCCCCGGGGACAGTGGTAGAATAGGCCAGCCAAAGTTACACACAGGTCCCCTGGGCTGCAGGAAAGCTTGATGAGAAGCATTCCCTGAGCTCATGCACACACATCGCTAAATTCCCCTGTGAATGGCCCTAGAGTACTGGGTATGGCTTCTTCCTGTTTTTCACCCAGAAACAAGGTGGTGGATGAGTCTAGGAACTTGTATGGGGTCCCCAAGGCAGAGCTGAACAGAACTGGCTCTAGAGCCCCAAATTCTGTCATAGGCTGTGTGAGACTAGACTACATGGCATGAACTCTCCATGGGTACTCAAGCAGATCAGAATGAGCTCCTCTGAGGCCTGGCGGGAGTGCGGTCGGGGCTTTCCATGTGCATCTCCAGAAGGCTGAGCTCACCACTGCATGTAGGCTGATCTCATAGCAACATGTGGCCCTGGTAGCACCTGGCTGGAGGGAATCTTACAGAAGAAGTGACACAGGAGCGCTTGTCCCTGAGCCTCTGAAAGAGGCTGAAGGTGTGTGCATGCCATAGACTTGCAAAGGGGCTGAGAGAGGAGAACCAGGGTTTCAGCAAATCCTGTCCTTGCCTTACCCCATTCTCCTTGGCTCACAGGGGTTGCAGTTCGTGTGGCGTGGGTCTCCATCCCTGTCAGAGCAGCAGGAAATCTTCACTCACGTCATGGACTATTATAGCTACTGCACCCCGTCACACATCCCCTTCTCTAACAGGTAGGTGCTCCTGTCTGCAGCTGCCCTGCATGTCTGTGGACATCGCCCGCTCCTGGGAACAGCTGTGCAGGCCCTGGACCCTGTGGATCAGGAACAGTATTTAAGCAGTAGCTTCCCGTGTCCACCCATGAGGTTTCCCGTGTGCAAGCCTCCTGAGCACGAGGGTGCGCATAGAACCCCAGTCTACTACTCCAAAAGCCAGGGCGGTTGACATCTTAGAAAAGAGAGATAGCTCCCGAAATGTTGTCCCCAACATTGTCCTCCGCCTTCCACATGCATGCACACACAGATATGTGAGCACACACGCGTGCACACACACATGTACAAGATGAAAGGTTTTTTTATTTATATTGATTTGTTTGTATGCATCAGTTTATGTGCACCATATATGCGCAGTGCCCAGGGAGGTCAGAAGATGGTGTTGGATTCCCCTCTGGAACTAGAGTTAAGAGCCAGTTGTGAGCTTCACAGTATGAATGCTAGAGGCCAACCCGAGTCCTCTGCAAGAGATGCTCCCTTGCAGAGAGCTAGTTACAGGGAAAGGCCCACAATGGGCAGGGATTTCTCATCTGTGAGGACAGTTGTCTCCACATGTGCTTGGCTGGCCTGGCTTTCCTGTGGGGTCAACTGAAAAGTCAGTTGTTAGCTAAACCTGTAACCCAAAGTCCTTACCCGGTCCGGGATTACCATGTGCAGTTGTCAGGGATGGAAAGGGGCAGAGTCACAGCACAGAAGTACCACACCCATCTCATAGAACCAGCTGCCCTGTGCCCTGTGGTGAGGAGGCCCCTGCAGGCTGACAACAGACTGCCTGTGCTCTGAAGTCTGGCAGGCCTGGGTTCAAGCCCTGGCTCTGTCCTGTACATCTGTGAGTCTGCCTGTGAGGTGCTCTGGGAGTGGATATCGAGCAGACAGGAGACAGGAACAACACTTGGAGTATCCTTGCCATTGGCCAGGCTGCTCTGCAAGGCACTGTGTCCTGCTTTTATACCACGAGCTGTTTCTATTGCTCTTCCTATCCACTCATTGTTTATCAAGGAGAGACATTGCTTATCATACCATGGCAGCAGGTGGCCCAAGATCTCCTGACTGCCACCCAGTGCTTCATGGCATGAACAGTCATGGTATTTCCTGGGGCTCTCCTGACCATGGAGGCCAGGAGAACCTGTTAGGGAGTGACCCTGTTGCTATAGAAACCTCTGATGTTTGCTCATCACACTTTTGGGGGTGGGCTTTGAGAGAGGATTTTTTTCTTTAATTGTTTGATTAATTGGGCAGTTCTGGTTTGGTTTGAGCTTTTTTTTTGTTTTTTTTCAGATATTTTTATGCGTATGGATGTCTTTCCTGCATGTACATACGTGTACTGGTACCTGCAGAGGACATTGGATCCACTGGAATTGGAGTTACAGACATTTGTGAGTCTTCACATAGGTGCTGGGAATCGAACTCAGGTCCTCTGCAGGAGATGGCTCAGGACTCCTAAGCCATGCCTCCAGCCCCTAATTCTGTTTTTCCTGATGCAGTTCCTCTCTGCAGCCCAGGCTGGCCTTGAACTTGTGTGAGGTTTCCTGTGTCAGCCTGGTGAGTGCTAGAGTCACAGATGTGGGCCATCGCTCTCAGCTCTGACCTTTATTTAATGCATTACATTTTTAAAATCTTAACTACTGCTATGTGGGGCAGTTTTCTACCCAAGATGAATTTCACCCCGGCCTCAACCAAGCAAGGAGGTGACGGACCACGCGTAGCCTTAAGCCTCTTCATCGGGTCTCTTATGCTCAGCCTCTGTCCTCCCTCCCTCAGGTCCGGATTTTACTGGAATGGTGTGGCCGTCTTCCCAGAGCCACCCCCAGATGGTGTGTATCCCAACATGAGTGAGCCTGTCACCGTAGCCAACATCCACCTCTATGCCGAGGCTCTGGTGGCCAACGTTAGACAGAGGGCTGCGTGGTTCCGGACTCCACACGTCCTCTGGCCCTGGGTATGGCACGCTCCACTTGCGTGTCCTCAGTCCTGCCAGGGCCTCCCATGCAGCCTTGGGCAGGAACAGCCTGCACATGAGGAAGGCTCTAATCTAGCCCATTTCTACCCAGTTTTCAACCACTCATCCATCCCTGCAGACCCCGGGGCCTCACTCACTCTTCTACCCTGCCCCTGCTCCGTCTCCAGACCGATAGATAACCTCCCAGCCGTACCAGCCTCCATCCCCACCACACATGCTGTCTGGGACTGAAGCCAGGCTAACCTGCTTGGTTCTACATGCTTTGGGCTCCTCATCAATGCAAGGGATCTATAGAGCTATCTGCCGTGAGGCTCATGAGAGGGGCATTCCCGGGGACAGCACCATACCCTATCAGTATTATTAAGCTCACTGCTCTGCAGGGTATTTGTCTCATCCATCTAACTGGTACTACTATACCCAGGAGTAAGGTATTTCTGGAATCCATTTTGCAGCAGGGATCTAGGGCTCCGAGATGTTAAGGAATTGTCCTGAGGCCACACAGGTACTTAGCTGTACAAGTAGAAAGGGGTGACATTCTGTTTGGACCTAGACAGGTGACCCGCAGACTGCCTCCCTGGTCCTGCTTGTGTGACGGGTGTGTGAATCGGGGCTATGCAATAATCATTATCACAGCCAATCCTAGTGATGGTTACTTTAGAGAAACCTGACAGCTACAGGAGCCTTTCTAATCCCCTTGTTGGCCAAGGAGAGTGGATGGGCTGCTGGGGGAAGGGGGAGGCTCTGAAGCTTCCCAGAGGTTCTGACGGCTGCTCTTGTGTTCTGCAGGGATGTGACAAGCAGTTCTTCAATGCCTCAGTGCAGTTTGACAACATGGACCCCCTGCTGGAGTACATCAACAACCGCACGGCCCAGTTTGGCATCTCAGTGCAGTACGCCACACTGAATGACTACTTCCAAGCCCTGCATGCCTCCAACGTGACCTGGGGCACCCACGACCACCATGACTTCCTTCCCTATTCTTCAGGTAGGAGCCTCAGCGTCAGGGGTCCAGACCTACCTCCCAGCTCAGTGTAAGTTCCGGGGTGAGCAGTACCAGGTTGGTTCCCTTCCGCTCTTCCCACCTAGACAGCTGTTTCCCAGGGCCACACCTGTGTAGTCGTGGGTGTGGGGCCCATGACTCCTGGGAGTGCCTTAACCCACTCTTCCTACATATACTTCACCTGGGCAGCCCCTCCTCACACCAAGGGTGGGCAGTCCAGTGCCTCCTCTGTGTTCCAGCAGCCACCTTTTCTTCTTGCTCTGCTCTGTCATTGTCATTGTGAGGGATGTCATCTATTTTCTGCCTGTGTCCTCAAGAAGGCCTCTGCTCCCCGGCGTGGGAGCCAACCAGCCTCACAGTAGGAACATTGATGGTTCTATTGTGTCAGTCAGGGACCATGACCCACCCAGTCCCTGCTCTTAGTCCTCTCAGATACAGGGAAGGTAGCCAACTTCAGTACCACCAGGCTGGTGTGCACCCACTGCTGATGGGTACAGTTTCCACCAGAGAGCCAGGGCATGAAGAAAGTGCCCTCCCCACTCCGTGCCTAAGCCCTGCCTCACGACATCAGAGTATTGCCTTCTTGTGCCTTTGTTGTGGGGCTGGGATACAGCCCAGTGATTGAGCACTTGTCTAGCATGTGGAAGGCCTGGGCTCTATCCCCACACCAAAAACCAAAGGTAACTCTCTTCACTGCCTGTGTCACCACCTGTAAAGAGCCCCATGGCCCTGCTTTTTGTCTTTTTTTGCCTTTTGCTTTTGCTGGAGGAGAAGCCCATGGGTAGGATGCTGATTGGTACTCTTGAGCAGGACAGCCCAGAGACCAAAACATAGCCATGCCTGCCAGTGAGCTTTGCCCAGTCACACCCTCATGCACCAGCTGATCAGTCCAAAGCTGGAGGAGGAGCCAAGATTGGATCGCATCTGCTGACTGACCATTTAGTATCATGTGATCGCAGTGCCTGGAGCAGGGCCTGCCCTTGCCTTCCCATGCCACAGTAATGCCTGTGAGCCCAACCTCACCTGGTTTCATCAATAAAGGATTCGAGGAGGAGACTCCTTGAATGTTGTTCCCCTTCTCCCCATTTCTTTCCCTTCCAAAGAAGCTGCACACATAGATTCCAGCTGCAGGGTCCCCTCGACTTAGCTGCTATAGTTCTCAAGCCCTTGAATACCACACTGTGGGCAGACATGGGGGGAACGGGGTAGGAATGTGGGCCAGGGCCACAACAAGTGTGGGATGGGATACGTTTTTTGTGAGTACGGAGTCTGCAAGGGAGAGGTCTGTGGGTATCAGAGCTGTGTGCAGGGCTAAATGAAGATGGCCTGGTATAGGACAGCGGTTGGGCGGGGGGTGGTTGCCAGGCTTACAGTGTGGGCAGCCGAATTGCAGTGAATTCCTAGCTCTCTACCCATTCAGTTTGCTGGTGTTATCTATGTGGCCACCTAACTGTGTGGCCTTTCCTTGGAGCTACAGGACTGACCACTCCCTAGAGTCCGGTTCTGCTGGTCCTATGAGGAAAGACTGGGAAACAGAGGCAGAAGCTAGACCTGGAAGAGGCAAGAAAGGAGAAGTGACCAGGGCTTAAGACCTGCCTTCTGAAACAGCTGGCTGCCTCCCATCCTGTCCCGGTGCCCCACCTCTGTCCTGAGCCCCTAAGCGACCTACCCCGTGTCTCTTGGCTCCCACCTCTACCTCTGCCTCCCTCTGAGGGCCTTGGAAGGAACCCTGCTGATAGCCAAGCTGACCCGGGACTCCCTGAAGCCCACAGAGTCACAAACAAAAGTGTCTGGCTGCTGAAGGCTCTTCGTTGCTGCTGCCCACTTAGCCCCCGTGTCACCCCGCTTCCCCACCTCCCCAGCCTTTTATGTGCTGCATGTGTCTTAGGTGTGCTGTAAACTGACTTCTCTTCTGTTGCGATACTGAAGCACCCACCCTGTCCCAGTCTGCCCAGCCTAGCCTGCTGCTCCCAATAAGCATCAGACCCTGTCCAGAAGACCTAACTCCTGGTCTCGTTGTGTGAGCCAGAGGTCCTGGTATTACCACCAGTCCTGAGTGCTTCCCTGGGTGGCCTGGCAGAGCTAATACCCGTAGCTGTCCCCAGATCCTCACTCAGACCTACAGACTAGGCCCTCAGCCTCACTGTATGTTCTCACCCTCCAGAGCCACGGCAGACCTGGACCGGCTTCTACACATCCCGGAGCACCCTCAAGGGTCTAGCAAGACAAGCCAGTGCCTTGCTACATGCTGGGGAGTCCATGTTCACGCGCTACATGTGGCCAGCCCCCCGTGGGACTCTGGACCCTACCTGGGCCCTGCAGCAGCTCCAACAGCTTCGCTGGGCTGTGTCTGAGGTAAAGTCCCTCTATGGCCATAGTGTGACTGGGTCCTCTCGTGGTGTGTGTTTCTCCATGATTAGAGGCTCCACCATATAGAAGAGGTAACCGAGGTCTCTTCTGGTCACAAGACTGGTGCCATGTGAAACCGGGCCACCGCAGGTCTCAAGGCATCCACCCATTGGGTGGCTTCCTTAAGCTTAACACCTGATTGGACAAAGACTAGAGAATAGACTGGAACCATTGCCCTTCCTGATCTCCAAATCTCTGCCCTCTGATAGCCTTAGGCTAATGACTTTTCCTCTCTGGGCCCCATTCCCCTCCCTGTATGTTCACCCCACAGGATGGTGTGGCAACAGAATGACATGGTGGCCATCTCCACTCACCTCCCTCCCCTATATCCATGGGGAAGTGGAGACACAAGAAGTTTTGTAGAGAGGCAGAGAGACTTTTAGTTGTGCAGCAGAGCCGTGGACTATGGGGCTTCAGCTAGGGAACCTTAGTCTCCTGCTCCACGAAGAGACAGTCCCCCTCTCCCTGGTGCGGTGAAGCTTCACCACACACAAAGCACCAAGAGGAGCCAGCGCGCACATGGGAAGACAATGATAGAGGGGAAGCTGGGACTCTGCTAGAAGGAGGACTCGGGCAGGGCATTCTATGACGTCACGAAAAGCTGGGCCAGTACTTTAGCCTGTTACCCTTCTGTAAGACGAGAGGGATGCTTGCCTTCCCCCGCTGATGTTCCGGAAGCTGATGCCTCCCAGGACCAAGTCTGACACCCATCTTCCTTGACTCTGGCGGTAACAGGTCCAGCACCACGATGCCATCACAGGCACTGAGTCCCCCAAGGTGAAAGACATGTACACGGAGCATCTCAGGACGGGGATGCTGGGCGTACGCAAGCTGATGGCCTCCATTGCCCTGGACAGGCCCCCAGTGTCTGGCACAGGTAAGCCAGGCCCCTGCAGGGAGGCAGTGGCTTTGCTTTGAGAAGAATCTAGGGCCAGGAGTGATAGCACATACTTATAATCCCAGCATTAGGGAGGCAGAGGCAAGTGGATTTCTATAAGTTCAAAGCTACCTCAGTCTACATAATAAGTTCCAGGACAGGGAGAACTTAACAGAGAAATCCTGACTCAAAAAAAAAAAATAAAAATTAAAATAAAAAAAAATAAAAAAAAAAAAAAGAGTCTGGGACAGGGGTGGAGACCAGAACTTTACATGAGCCTGAAGCCCTGTGATCCCAACCACAGTGTGATCTTGCCAGCTGGTTCAGTGCTTCGGACCCAGTTCTTCATCCTGGAGTCCAGGATAGACTGGTGGCACACTTGGACTGAGGAAGATGAGCTCTGGGTGTTTGCTGAGTCTAGAATGCTCCTGTGGCATTTAATACCTTACATAGCCCACAACAAGGAGGCTGATCTTTGAACTGAGGAACCTGAGACTCTGAGAGATCACAGCTCAGCTCAAGCTTAGGCTCACCAGCAAGGGAGGGCAAGAGCCAGACTTTGAACCCACCACCCTGGGCTCCCTTGCTATGTTCTCTGGCCCAGGCCTGTCTGGTCCAGCTTTTCCTCTCAAACCCAACTGAACCATAGGTAACCTCCAGACAGCCATGGCCCGGCTTCTTTGTCCATCGGGTGTCACAGGTGTAGAGTGACCATCATACAACAAGAATGTTTGAAACCAGGGAAATCAGGGGCAGTCAGGGACAAGGCTCCAGGTCCCCAAGCCCTTCCTTTTTCTTCCTGTACATTTTGATGAACTTTTTTTCTTGTTTGTTTGGTTTTTTTTTGGTTTTTTTTTTTTGGGTTTTTTTCAAGACAGGGTTTCTCTGTATAGCCCTGGCTGTCCTGAAACTCCAGGCTGGCCTCAAACTCAGAAATCCGCCTGCCTCTGCCTCCCAAGTGTTGGGATTAAAGGCGTGTGCCACCACCGCCCGGCACGACCCTTTCTAGCCTCTCTGGTCTTCTTCACCTCCATGACAGGGTCTGGGCTGTGTCTCCCACCTGCCCTGCCTTTCCAGCTCTCTGTATGTGACCCAATCCAGCCTGTAGGTTCCATCCAGGGCTGGCACAGACCAACCCTTGCCCAGGGGACACAAATCTGATAGGAGCAGCAGTTGCAGAAAGAGAACCTGGCTTGTGACATCAGTGCTGGGTAGGGCAGTAAGTTGACCTGTGCCTTCCCGTGAGCACACAGGCAGGCTTCCTCCAGCAGAGATGAAGAACCAAAAAGTAAACTGAGTAGAAGGGACAGCTAGGCCTGAGGAGGGAGGCCGAAGAGTGAGCAGTGTGTTCAAGGGTCCAGACAGAACAGATAGAACAGAAAGAGCACCAGGCATGCATCATAAGAGCCTCTAGTACTGGTCGGGGCACTCAAAGCCTTGGATCCAGGCCACAGCCCTTCCTCTTTACATCTCCCCTGGAGACTCTGGAAGGCCAGGTCTTACCTACCTCATTCTCCCTCCTATCCATGAGCTCCCAAAGGCATCAGGGGGCCTCAAGTGACCCTCGTTCTCTCTGTAGACACAAGGCCTGTGGGATACTCTGCTTCTGTGTACAACCCACTGGCCTGGAAGATCACCACCATTGTCACCCTGACTGTCGCTTTCCCCAGTGTCAGTGTCACCGATGAGTTGGGCCACCCAGTGTCAGCACAGGTATGGGCAAGAAGTCCTGCTGGAGAGTGTTTGCCGTCTGCCACTTGGCAACCTCGTTCCACTGCACCTAATACAAAGGCCCTGAGCGTCTTAAAGACGCACTGTAACGGGGTGGCAAGGTTGGGGTGAGCTCTGGGCTGCCCCCTCGGCACTCCTGAGCCATTCAGCATGAGTCACATGGCCTCCTGTCATCGTTGTGCACTCCATTCCTACCCCCCCATGCACCACTGGCAGGGAACGATGGGGAAGGACAAGACAGAGAGGAGAAGTGAGAGGAAGGAAAAGCCCCAGAGATAGGACATTCAGAGCTGGGGAGTGTCTCGGAGAGCAAACCCGTAGCCTGTAAAGATGTCGTAGGGACCCTCAGGAGGTAGAAGGCCTCCTCTGCCTGGGCAGACAGTGAGCACCCACTCCGTTATGTATGGCCAGAATTATGAGGTGACTGAGGAGGCATCTTTTCCGTGCCGCTGGCTTGTAGATTCAGAACTCTACAAAGGACCCTTCTGCGTATGACCTGCTCATCCTGACCACCATCCCAGGCCTCAGCTACCGGCACTACCAAGTCAGGCGCACCCTCGGGAACCAGGCAGGCACCAGGGAGCCGGTCGCCCCCAGGGCCAGCACCCTCAAGTTTAGTCTCAAGCTGAGGAACCAGACCAGCCAGGAAGGCAAGCTCCTGATCCCTGTGACGAACGACTGCTATACTCTGCTGTTCGACCAGGACACCAACATGTTACATAGCGTTCAGGATAGGTAAGGCGAGGCCAGCGCCGCCTCCAAAGGGTGCCTAGGGCCTGGATACATGGGCAGCATCCTGCAACCCCCTTTCCACCCTCCCCAGGGAAGGGCCAGGTGATAGCAAGGGCCCCTGTTCTTGTGTCGTTAGGAGGGGGAGCTCAGAGCCCTGAGACAAGGGAAGGCTGAAGGGTTCCAAGAGAAAGGTGCTCATGTGGTCTGCTTCTCTTAAGTACAAAAACAGAGTTGTTGTTCAGGAAATGCCTACACTGTTTACAACAGAAAGGGCCTTTGAATACTCTATTCCCACCAGCCCTCACCTGTCCATCTATACACTGAGCCAGCCAGCCACTGCCCTATGTATCTGTGTGCCCATACTCACCCATGGGTCCGTCTGTCCCCCCCACTCACCCACATCCCTGGGGATAAGGGGTGTGAAGAATCTCTGGCATGTGACACAGGGGTGGCTTGGGTCAACATGATGCAACTCCACTCTAGTGCCAGTGTGGCTGCTGAAGAGCAGTCTGGGGACAGTACTTCCTGATGACAGCCTGTGTGCAGTCTTCGTCTTTGACGGCACCTGACAGTTCCTGGCTGGGTGTGCGATCAGAGGGGTTTCCCTGACGCCTCTGGTAACTTCCTCAATCTCCTCAGGACACTTTCCTCACTCCCGATCCCCAGCCACACACCGCCCTGCTGCAGGCGCGTGATCAACCATTCTCTCCTCTCTCACCCCTGCAGACAGAGCAACCACACAGTGCACATGACCCAAGAGTTCCTGGAGTACCGGGCCAACGGGGACGTGAAGCAGGGCCCCATTTCTGACAACTACCTTTTTGCACCCAACGATACTGCTGAGCCTTCCTGGGAAGCAGTGGGGATGGAGATGGTAGCGGGCGCGCTGGCAACGGACATAAGGCAGTATTTCTACAGGTGTGTTTCTGGATGGGTGAGTCAGTGAGCCTATGTCTTCCCCCAGAGCCCCTGTCCCTGTACGTGGGCATGGCTCTGGCACATGACTAGTCACTGATAATGGCATGAGAGAATTGCTCTCCTCTACCCGTGCTTTTTTGCATATACCTAAGCCATCATGTTGTGGCCAGCTGAGTCAGAGCATGGGAGAGGGGCTCTTGTTACTCCATGAATGGTCCAGGGCTTCATGAATCTCTCCCTGGGTTGCTGCGCCATAGCTGCCTCTTGGCACCCGGCTTCCTGTATGGAAGAAGGAGCCCCCAGCCAAGGCCCTACAACACTCTCTCCCATGCCCTCTTCCCAGGTACATAACAGACCAGGATTACATCTATTCGATCCACACTCGGCTGGCCCACGTGCATCCAAGCCTTGGTGGGGAACTGCTCTGCCAACGGATAGAGCAGCAGTACCAAGTGGGCCCCCTGGACCTAAACCAGGAGGCCATCCTGAGGACCAGCAGCGACTTAAACAGCCAGCAAGTCCTCTACTCTGACAACAATGGCTACCAGATGCAGCGGAGGCCCTACAAGGCTTTCAAGAGCAATCCCATCCCCCGGGTATGCCTGTAGCAGCTCCACACTGTACCCAAGCGTGTTGCTCCTAACCCTATTAAGCGCCTGCTCATAGCAATAGAGAGGCCCTTGGGGAGAGCTGTTTCAAAAACCCTGATCAGGATCTACCCTGTGGGCTCTGCATCCTGGAAGTGACCTATTTCTCTGCTACCTCTTGGCTTTGTCAGGGGTCGTTCATGGTACCATGTGTGTTGAGCCCTTAGCAGGGGCCTAGAGTCCCATCAGTCAGGCTACATGGCTCGAAAGCAGCTTTGCCACTGTACCTAGGAGCCAGCTGGTGTCTGCCTGACCCCGTACTGAAGCTGCCACTGCTTCGCCCTTGTGTCTGCAGAATTACTACCCCATGGTCCAGTCAGCCTTCATCGAGGATGACAAGAGCAAGCTTGTGCTGCTGGCAGAGCGAGCGCATGGTGTCTCCAGCCAAGAGAATGGGCAGGTGGAGGTAAGAGAGGCCTGGCTGTCCC
>JADRCD010208309.1:0-11481 GCA_019843815.1 Montemys delectorum | reverse complement strand
AGAGAGAGAGAGAGAGAGAGAGAGAGAGAGAGAGAGAGAGAGAGAGAGAGAGAAGAGAAGAGAGATTTTCTCAATTCAAGTTGCCCATAATCAGTTGACTCCATTCAAGACCATGGAGACTCCTGGGTGTGGGCCTGCTGTCTGGACATTTAAATAGCACCTCAGAAGCCTAGAATGGAAATTCCAGGTTCTAGTGTGAATAAGTGGAGAAAAGAGAAAAATCTTTACCTACCAAGATGGCGACCCCCATGCTTCCCATGTACAAGAGCTGTGACTGGATGGAAGATCACAGGGACAGAAGGAAGAGAGGACATTCTTTTCTAATGTTTTATAACTTCTGTGTATGTGTGTACACATATATTCATGTGTGTTGGGGGGATAGAAGCCTCTAGAAGCCAGGAGAGGGTGATTCCCTGCACCTCGAGTTTCAGGCCCCTGATGCAGGCCCTCTGGAAGAGCAGCAAGTGGTTTTAGTTGCTGAACCATCTACAAATACGTGTGTGTGTGTGTGTGTGTGTGTGTGTGTGTCTGTTTGACTGCACATATATATATGTGTACCTCATGCACATGTATGTGCTTACAGAGGCCAGAAGAGGGCGTTAGATTCCCTGGAGCTCAAGATACAAGTGGTTATAAGCAACCATATGGGCACTGTGGGCCAAACTCAGGTACTCTGGAAAAGCAGAGTGCTCTCAACCATCTCTCCAGTCCCCTATAATAGTAACTATTATTTGCTTGAAATAATTGTTATCTCAGAGGCTTACTGCCTCCGTCTGCTAACCTAGGCCTAGTCCTGGAAGCTTCTATCCTCCATACAATCTAATCTAGGTGTAGAATGTTTTCAGCTTCTGAGACTTGCTGCTAAATAGGCTCACTCTTTCTAGTTCTTTCTGAACTCTGGCTGGGTGGTTCAACTCAGCTGCTCTGGCTCAAAACTGCTCTCCAAGCTGACTGATTCAATCTGGCTTCTCTTTGTTTCTCCTGAAACACTCTGCTTTGCCTCATACTAACTTTGGAAGAGATTTTTTTTCTAGTCTTCTGTCTCATTCTTATTTTCTGGCTCATTCTGTCTTCACCTGTGTCTAGATTGTTCTCTCTCTCTTTCTGCAACCTGTCTCTGTAAAACTGTCTCCTCTCCTTTTTCTCTGAGCTGCTCTCTCATAAGCAACCTCTCTTTCCTCTCTCATCTCATGAGAGATGAGCATAGCCTAGTCTGTCAAATTTTTCTTTGATTCGTCATTTTGTTTGCCACTCAATTAGACATCACATTCAAAAAGGGGTGCTTCTTTCTACAAATTGACTTACCCTTCATTGTTTAGGCTTAAAGATGTATACTAAGATGTATACTAATGTGTCTGCATTCCAACCAGAGGGATTAAAGGTGTGTGCTAAGGCTGAGCCACACCAGGCTGGAGAGATGGCTCAGCCTTAGAGGCTAGGCTCAAAACCAAAAATATAAGGCTGAGCCACACCACAACTAGAGAAAGGTTTTGCCAGGAAACAACACAAGCTCATGGTTCACAGTGTCATCAAATATCCTGCAACAGTCCCCTCCCCACAACCATCTTATTCTATTATTTTTTTAGTATTAACAAAGTGGGAAAGGAGTTGGTATGTAGTACAACGACACCAATCTGAGAGCCCCAGGCAGTCAGATAGACAGACAGACTGACTGACATCACACAAGAACCATGAGCCACCCTTGATAGATAGCCTCACTCTGTAGACCTAGCTGGTGTCAAACTTATGGCTAACCTCCTGTCTCAGTCTGCCACCCTTGATAGACTGAGACAGGAGGTTAGCCATGAGTTTGACACCAGCTAGATCCACAGAGTGAGACCTTGTCTCAAAAACATAAAAGTCAGGGGCCAGAGAGGTGGCTCCATGGTTAAGAACACTTGTTGTTCTTCCAGAGGCCCTGAGTTCAGTTCCTGGCACCCACTTTAGGTGATTCACAACTGCCTCTAACTCCAGTTCCTAGGGGTCTGATGCTCCTCTCCGGGCATCTGCACACAGGTGCATAGACACACACACAATGAAAAAATTAAATTAAGTTTGATTAAGTGAAAACAACAAAAACTAAAAACATTCAAACGGAAACCTTGACAGTCCAAAGCAGAGTGTCCCGAACACCCAGGGCGCTCTTCGCCTCCCTTGTTTCCAAAACGCTTCACAAACATTCTTGTGGGACAGGTCCTGCGCCATCCTCATGGGTCAGATGAAGAAACAGGTCTCAAAACAGTAAATAACTCAGCCAGGTAGGGGTAGATCTGAAGCTAAAGCTAGCTTGTTTCTGGGGACAGCACCCTCAGGTTCCAGGCTTTCTTTGTGATTCTCAAGCAAAATCATCCTTTGTGGGGTTAGTAGAAGATCCAGAGTTACTGAAACACGGGGCAACTACAATAAATCAAGGACAGAAAATAGCATAGTGTGGTAGTTAGCTTGCGTTGCTGTGGCAAAATGCCCAGATGAGCAAACACTTAAAAGGTAGAAAGGTGTGCTTTGCTTTTTTTTTTTTTCTCAAACGTTTAGAGATGTCAGTCCGTGCTTATGCAGTCTGGGATGAGATGACAACATTGTTGCAGAGTAACAATGAAATGACAATATTGATGCAGAAGCTCATGACAAAGAAAAGCAGCTTACTCTGAGACAGCCAGGAGGTAGGGAAAGAGTTGAAGTTCACAGGAACTGTCAAAAGCAAAATACTACAGCTGGGAGACCAGGACCCTAGTTCTGTTCCCAGGCCCTACATTAAATGGCTCACAGCTGTCTGTAACTAGAGCATCATGGGATCTGACACCCTGTTTTTGCCTCATCAGACACACACATACACACACACAGACACACACACACACACAGAGACACACACACACACACACACACACACACACACACTTTCAAACAATGAGTCTGAACATTTTAAAAGCATACTCCCAGAAGCTAGTCCTTCCTATAAGGCCCCAACTCCTAATATTAACCCCTGCCTTCCCAAGTCGGGAGTATCACACATCAATTAGCACCCATGTACTGTATGAGCGGCATCAAGCATGACAGCCTGCGGCACTTTCTCTTAACTCACTTGTAACTAGTTCTCTTTTCATGTGTGAATGTTATGGTGTGTGTGTGTGTGTGTGTGTGTGTGTGCCATGTTCATATGTGTGGCGTTTCACATGTGCATGCAGGGGCACCCATTTGTGTTTGTGACACTTAATACCTTCCTTGATGGTTCCTTTTAAGGTAACTAACCCTTCTTTGACCCGTTTACTAACCCTTACCGACCCCATTTATTAACCCTTTCCTTACCTGACCCATTTACTAACACTTTTACTTGAATCCAGAGCTAGCTGTTCCAGCCAGTCTGCCTACTCACTTTGTTTTGGTATTCCCTGCTGGGATGGTTTGTGTATGCTTGCCCCAGGGAGTGGCACTATTAGGAGGTGTGGCCTCGTTGGAGGAAGAGTGTCACTGTGCAAGTGGGCTTTGAGAGCTTCCTCCTAGCTGCCTAGAAGCCAGTCTTCAGTTTGCCTTCCGAACAAGATGTAGAACTCTCGGCTCCTCCTGCACCATGCCTGCCTGGGTGCTGCCATTGCTTCTTGCCTTGATGATAATAGAATGAACCTCTGAACCTATAAGCCAGCCCCAGTTAAATGTTGTCCTTATAAGAGTTGCCTTGGTCATGGTGTCTGCTCACAGCAATGGAAACCTAACACAGACACTTGCATCCACCTCCTGCTCACCAGGACTTCGGGGAGGTTTCCACTCACATCTGGCATTATACATGGGTTCTGGGGATTCAAACTGTGGCCTTTATGGTTGCAAGCCTGGGTTTTATGCACTGAACCATCTCCCTGCACTGTCACAGCTTCCCTTTATCTGACATTTGTTAGTCACAGCTTGCCCCACTCACACTCAAGTCTACCTCACCTCTGCTCTACACCAGATCCCCTCACCTCTGCACTACACCAGATCCCCGACCTCTGCACTACACCAGATCCCCCCACCTCTGCACTACACCAGATCCCCTCACCTCTGCACTACACCAGATCCCCTTACCTCTGAACTACACCAGTTCCCCTCACCTCTGAACTACACCAGATCCCCTCACCTCTGAACTACACCAGATCCCCTCACCTCTGCACTACACCAGATCCCCTCATCTCTGTTCTACACCACACTTGGCATCATGATTCCTAGCCACAGCTGAGTAGTTCAGGAGGTACACTTCTGTTGTCAAGGCATCCAGTGCTGGGCTGGGGCTGGGGCTGGGGCTCTGCTGGCAGAGGCTTGCCTGGAATGCACGAAGTTCTGGATTCCATCCCCATCCATATCCAGCACTGAATAACACTGGTTGTGGTGGTGCGTACCTATAATCCTAGCAGTCAGGAAGATCAGGAATCCAAGTTGTCCTTGAGTTTAAGGCCCTTTCTCAGAAAATCATATATATGAATATATATGCATATATGATATCATGTATATGAGGAGAGATGCAGAGCCTTGTTAGTAGAGTCTTCTCAATCGTGGATTCAAATGCTGTCGAGATACTATGTAATCCTAGGATAATTATCTCCGCCAACTGGAAACAATCTAGGAGAGACTCAGTAGGAACTATCTACATCAGCTGGCCCTGTGTATCTTTATTTTTAGTTTTTGGTTGTTTGAGACAGTGTTTCTCTGAGCAGTCCTGGCTCTCCTGGGACTCCCTTTGTAGACCAGGCTGTTTTGAAGCTTAGAGATCCACCTACCACTGCCTCCTAAACTTATACATCCACCTGCCTCTGCTTCCCAAGTGCAGAGATTAAAGACATGCACCACTACCCCTGTTTCTCAACTAACTTACTTGATATGGTAGACCAAGCCCACTCTGGGTGTTCTGGGTGTTCCCATTCCTTTTTGTTTTGTTTTGTTTTGTTTTGTTTTGTTTTGTTTTTGAGACAGAGTTTCTCTGTGTAGCCCTTGCTGTCCTGGCACTCACTCTGTAGACCAGGCTGGCCTCCAACTCAGAAATCTGTCTGCCTCTGCCTCCCAAGTGCTGGGATTAAAGGCATGTGCCACCACTGCCCGGCGTGTATTCCCATTCTGTAGCCAGGGGGATCTGAACTGTGTAAGAGTAGAAAAACCAACCTGAGTACCCATGCATTCATGTTGTTATTATTGTTGTTGTTATAATTAATCTTTATATTATTATAATTAATCTATTATTATTATCATCACTCTGATCTTGACTGCTGATGTGGTGTGACTCACTCCCTCAGTTTCCTGCCACTGTGGCTTCCCTCCAACAATGGACTATAACCAGGAATCATGAGCTAAAAGAAGCCCTTTGCTTCCTAAGTTGATTTGCCCAGATGCTTTATCCCAGCAGCAGAACTGAAACCAGGGCACATTTCCATTGTACTCCTGTGTGTATTCTCAATGTAACCAAAAGCAAAAAACCTGAGCTTGTGCACCAATGCTTAAAAGCAATATTGTTCACTGAAACTGAAAAGTGGGACCTGAGTGGAGCTCAGCTGGGACAGTGCCCATCTAGAATGTGTGAAGTCCTGGGTTCAGCAGTTCCTGGTACCACATAAAAGTTGCCTTGGTGGCACACACCTGAAATCCCAGTATTCAGGAGGTGGAGGCAGGACGATCAGAATATCAAGATTGTCAAACTGTGGCCATCAACACAGAATGAAGTCCAATACAAACTACACTTCCGGGGCTGGTGAGATGGCTCAGTGGTTAAGAGCACTGACTGCTCTTCCAAAGCTCCCGAGTTCAATTCCTGGCAACCACATGGTGGCTCACAACCATCTGTAATGGAATCTAATGCCCTCTTCTGGTATGCCTGAAGACAGCTATAGTGTACTCATATACATAAAATAAACAAACAAACAAACAAATAATTCTTTAAAAAACCCAAGACAAAACAGGAACTACACTTCAGATCCACCCTGAAAACATTATGCTAAATGAAAAAAGCCAGGGTCAAGGGCCAGATGCTATTGAATTCACACAGCACAGATGACAAACCCATAAGGACAGAAGATGAAATAGATACCACAGAGAGAAAGAAATAGAAAATCCCTGTTTAATAGGTGTGGTTCCTGACTGGGGAATTTAAAAGTTCTATAGAGAATGGCAGTATGTTGCTAACACCACTGAGCTCCGTACTTATAAACTGAGCCAGTGATATGGCTCTGCAGGTCATGGTGCTTGCTGCCAAACATGATAATCTGGGTTTGAACAGACCTGGTGGAAGGAGAGAACAAAATTCCTGAAGCTGTTCTGACTTCCATATGCAAATCATGACACATGTCTCCCCAATAAATGAATGTAATAATTTTTAAAATTAGCTAAAGATTGTAAGATGGTGCCATTGCTGTGAAAAACAATGTAGATGTGTCTAAAAAACAAAAAGAATTAGCATATAAATCTATAATCTCATTACCTGGTATATATCTGGAAGGACTGAAAACAAGACCAGAAAGAGAGAGGGTATGTGTCCGAATTTATTGCCAAGAAATGGGAACAACCTGAGTGTCCACTGAGAAGTGGACAGGGGAGAGAGGCTAGTACTTACAAACAGAATTTTATTTTCCTATAAAAATGACTTCACGCCAAGTGAACTAAGCCAATCACCAAAGAACTCTGAGCGATTCCTGTCCTGAGAGTACTGCACACAGCCAATCTCAACCTCATGGGATCAGAAATAGAACAGAAGTTACCAGAACAGAAGACAGGAGGAGGTGGGTTGCTCAACACACGTAGTTGAGCGTTGAGAAGAGAAACAGTATAAAGATCTGTTGCACAGCAACGTGCCCACACAAGACAGGAATCTAAAAATTCTAACACTTTTATTTATTATATGTATGACAGAGGGAGATCCGTAACTGATAAATATCTAGTTTGTTTCCATGTTTTGCTGTTTTAAAGAGTGATTTCACAAACATTTGTGTGGGACTGTGTAAGACTTTAAATAAACCTAATAGAAACAGATTTCTAAGACATTGTATTTTAATGTATTGCATTTGTGTGTCTGTGCATTTGTGTGTGCATGTGTATATATGTGTGCATGCAAGTGTATGTGCATGTGTTTGCATGTCTTTATGTAACTGTATGTGTATACGCATGTGTGTGCTTATGTATATGTGCTTATGTATATGTGTATAGTGTGCATGTGAATGCATGCATGTTTATATATACGTATTGTGTATATTGTGCATGCGTGTATGTGTGGTGTACATGTGTGTATATTGTGATGCGTGTGCATGTGTGCACATATGCATGTGTGTGTATATGTGTGAAGTGTGCATGTGTATATATGTGCGTGCATGCGTGTTCAGGTGTATGTGTGTGCATATACGAGTGTATGTGCGGGCATATGCATGTGTATGTGTGCATGTATGTATGTCGCGCGCGCATGTGTGTATGTGTGTGTGTGTGTGTATGTATGTTGCGCACCACAGCATACACAGGAAGGTCCTGATAACTTTAGTTCTCTTCTATTGTATGGTTCTGGGGATCGAACTCAGGATGTGAGATTTGGGGGCAGTTGTTTTTACCTACAGAGCCATCTTGCAAGCCCCACATTCTAAAAATAAAAGATAGACCCATCTATTTTTAAATTTTCCAGTTTAATAGCAGCTTTTCTACACGAACACGTGAACCAAGCTCGGTCCCGGAGGCGGAGCCTCTGTGTTTGTGAACAAAGCCAGAGCAAATGCGAAGGCTTGTAGCTTCCGAAGTGGTCCCCGGTCCCGGAAGCTCCCCTTAGCAATGAATCAGGCTGCAGTTGCTAAGGGAAAAGGAACCGGGGAGGAGGTCGTCCGTGCACTATTTCAGTCCGGTGTGACTAACTTCCGGTCCGTTCCCCTGGCTTCCCCCGCCGAAGCGGGGTCGCCACCGCGGGTTCCTCCACTTTGCGAGCCTCGCGCACTGGGCGGCTCATTACGCTGCAGCGGGCGGGGGGCGGCGGCTGGCGGCAGCGGCAGCGGCAGCGGCAGCGGCAGCGGTAGCGGCGGCGATGCTGAGTTCTCGGGCGCAGGCGGCGAGGACGGCGGCCGATAAGGCCCTCCAGCGCTTCCTGCGCACCGGGGCGGCCGTCAGGTGAGCGGGTGGGGGTGGGGGGCGGCCGCGGAACCTCCAGGCCTGCGCGGACCAGGCCGAGGCGGAGGCCGCGGCCCAGCGTCGCCTCCTCGTCCCTGTGGTGGCCGCGGCGTGCGAGACCCCGCAGCCCTTCACGGTGACCCCAGACCCAGGCTCCAGGCCTGCACGCCACCCCCAGTTTGTCATATGCCCGTCTCCCACCTCTGCCCTGCTGGGAATTCTCACTTCTGCATCCCAGACCGCGCTGGTTCCCAAGCTATGGAAGCCCCTCAGCTGCTACGATGCCCAGTCTGTGACAATTTCAGGCTCTTCGTTCCTGCTAGGATCCCCGCCTGCACCCCAGCCCGTTTATCTTCCCAAGGCCTGGGGCCACACCCCCATTGCTTACCCTAACTGCTTGGACCTGTTGCTTGTTGGCTACCTTGGATACCGGGGCAGGTCTAACTATCTATTCAGCTTGGAAGCCTCCCACCCCGTGTTTATCCTGTCCGTATTTTACCAGGTGGGAAATAAGGCTTGACTAGGCCTTGTCGCCTAACAGCTGACCTGATAGCAGGACTGGCCAGTTTAGTCTCACTCCCGGGCTCTCGTACTCTCTTTATGACACCATTCTGCAGAAGAACTAGTCAGTCAACACCGTACCTCAGTTTCCCGCGTTGAGTGTGTGCCAGGCAAGTGTGCTGTAACTGGCCCCCTTCTCCAGCTCACTACTTTTTAAGCCAAGGTCTGTGCACATTCTATGGACTCATCCTGGAAGAACAAAAATGATTGGAAATTCATGACTAGCTGTGACATCGGAGAATGCTGGCCATTGTCTGACGATTGCTGTTGTCACTAGTGAACCTTTTCAGGGAGTGTTTATTGAGCTTAGGTCCATATTTATGCAGTTGGAGTTAGGGGAATAGATCTTAGTGGTAGAGCATTTGTCTATCCTGCATAAGGCCCTAGGGTCAATCCCTGGTACTGGAGGAAGGGATCAATTTCATAGAGTCCAAACATTAGGTAAGAATGTATTACACACATGTCCACATGCAACATATATGTGGGTATATGTTACACATGTGTTACACCTATGTTTGGGTTGCCTTACTTGGAGATATAAAACTTTGTATAAAATTGTGTTTTGAATTACTGCTTCAGTTTTCTTATTTGTGGGAAAAAGAATAGTGCCCATGTTCAAGTCAAGCCTGAAACGAAGAAATCTTTAATTGTATAAACATAGATGATCTCTTGTTGTGTTGTCTAATAGTCTCAAAGAGAATCCATTTCTAAAACCAGTCCTGGTGCCACCGCTCTTGTCATGAACTGCTCAGGAGCCAGGAGGGCTCTTGAGTTTGGAGCCAGGAGGGCTCTTGAGTTCAGAGCCAGCCTAGGCCACAGAGTGAGTTCAAGGCTAGTGTGAGTGACTGAGGGAGACCCCGTCTCAAAAAAAAAAAAAAGTAAATAAATAGGGAGAGCCTGGGGGTAGGGGGATGGTTCAGGTGTTTGATTGCCTATTGCATAAGCAACAAATGTGAAGACCAGAGTTGAAGTCACCAGAAGCCATGTAAACACCAGGTGGCCTGGCATATTTCCTGTACTGGGAGGGAAGAAGCATGAGAATCTGATTAGCCAGTGAGCTCTGGGTTCCCTGCCTGAATGAGCAAGGTAGAGAGTGGTTGACAAGGACTCCCAGTATTGTTCCCATCTCCCCCCATTTTTCAAGCTAAGCGCTTAAGTACCCCAAATTCCAAGGCAAATTCTTACTGGTGCATATTACCTTAGATTTCAAGCTTGCTGGTTGGTGGGATTATTTTGACTAAATGTTACCTCCCAGCCACTGTCTGTACCAACCCGCTCTTGGGAGACAGAGAGATAGTCCATGTCTGTTCTTTTTCAGATACAAAGTCATGAAGAACTGGGGAGTGATCGGTGGAATTGCTGCTGCCCTTGCAGCAGGGATTTATGTTATCTGGGGTCCCATTACAGAGAGGAAGAAGCGGAGAAAAGGTAGGGACCGGGCCCTGCATCACCATCTTGGATTTGCCCCGAGTTTTTTTGTCTGATTGGGTGGTTGGCCCTCTTCCCTTTAAATTGAGGACCATGGTCTATGAAGTGGACTCTCCTGCCCTGTGGTGGGAAGGCTCTGTTTTACATTTGATTTTAAGACATGATGCTTTGTGCTGGCCCGGTGGCTCATGCCTGTAATTCCAGCACTTGGGATGCTGGAGCAAGAGGATGCCATGAGTTTGAATCCACTCTGTGCTTTATATAGCAAGTACCAGGCCAGACAGGGTGACATAGGCAAGGCCCCATCCCAAGGAGGCGGGGTGAAGAAAGGCAGGCCTTGTCATTATGTTCCAAGTGACTCAATTGTTGTTATTAGTGTTTGATTGTGTTTCAGTCCTGCAGCTGACTGATTACATCACAGCAGTGGTTTCTCTGAGAGACAGGAGAGAAAGGGAGAGGGGAGCTGAGCGGATGGTTGTGGAGAAGTTCACTGTGTGTTTTCATGAGCACTCTCACATTCAAGAGTCTCTAAACAAGGCTTGGTAGCACACACTTATGCCAGCCCTCTGAGATGGAGGCCAGCCTGGGCTCTGTGTACTGAGCTCATGAATTTTGGCAGAAGAGGAAAAGAGGGCATCCCGTGAGCCTGTGCCCCTTTCTCTACAGGCAGACTGATCACTGTGGGGAGGACAAAAGCATCGTCCCGGGAGGTGGTACAGTTGCCAGCTATTGTGGGGCACTGTTCTCTAACTAAAGGGGAGAGAGTCCAGGAGAGCATGAGGGCAAGGAGGAAGGCATAGCTGCTGCTTTTGTCTGTTTCATATCTGCACTGGGCACCTAGAAGGGTTTCAGAGAGAACACAGGACAGAGGCCCACACTGTGGCTTAGTCTGCAGCCTAGCATGCCCTACACCCAGGCTCACTCAGGGTGGAATCCCGACGGAGGGCTCCCGCGCAGAGATGCCAGGTCCCAGAAGGGAGAGGAGAGACGGTCTCCCCAGGTGACGCATTGTCCTCTTCCTCACCCTGCCCCCTCTAGGGCTTGTGCCCGGCCTTGTCAACTTGGGGAACACCTGCTTCATGAACTCGCTGCTGCAGGGCTTGTCTGCCTGTCCTGCGTTTGTCAAGTGGCTGGAAGAGTTTACCACCCAGTACTCCAGGGACCAGCAGGGCCCACACACGCACCAGTGCCTGTCCTTGACACTGCTGAACCTACTGAAAGGTACTGGGGACCTGAGGGGTGAGCGTCTTCAGTGTCTAGCTGACAGAAGAAAGGCTTAGGAGCCACTTTGTAGGAAAAGATGTTGTGGGGCAGAGGCATGCACTGAGAACCTAAGAGACACCATCAGATTGGGAAAACAGTTGTATTTGTTGTGTGTGTGCACAGCACACATAGGGAGGTCAG
>JADRCD010208308.1:0-24238 GCA_019843815.1 Montemys delectorum | reverse complement strand
TCTATCTATCTATCTATCTATCTATCTATCTATCTATCTATCTATCTCTATATATATTTGTATTCACCTAACCGCTTAGATGCTTATCGCCATAAAAGTCTACTTTATTCTCTCTCTAAAAAAATTTAAATGCCTGTAATTCTTCATGTAGGGATGGGGCCCCATACACTTTCCACACTCACACTGCCATGTCAAATGGTATTACAATTTTCTAGTCCTGACATATGCATCTATATCTGAGATTTCAAGTATGTAGCAGCTTCCATATCATATGTAGAAGTCAGTCATTCAACAAAATTATTGATCTTTTGGATATTACAATCTTTCTGCTCCTTCTTCCAAGCTGCTTCCTGAACCTTAGCAGCAAATGCTGTGATGTAGACATATCAGTTGGAGGTAGATATACCATAATCAGTTTTTTGTGCAATTTGACTACGATGGGCTTTCTGTAATGCTCTGTAGTCTATTGTGAAAAGAAAATATTTAGACAAGAGAGTGGCAACTGTATCTGTGGATATAAGGATAAGTACTTAGAATGCAATTAGGAATTGTTCTGTTTTAGAGAAGTAACAGGTTATATTGTTCTCTGAGCTCTATGACCATCAGTGCCACCTGGGCACTGGTGGTTGACTAGATTCTCAATAACTGGCATTGTTTTCTACCTGTTAAGTGAATCTTGAATACAATTAATTATCTAGGTTTTGGTTACAATCAAGATACAGTTGTTACTTTTGCACCTTTAAGAAGATCTTACTATGCTGATCTTTGCTGGGATATATAGGAATTACAGCTTGGGAGACCTACTGAATGCTTTCCTTACTTCATAAGTAATGTGAAAGCTAATTCCCAGAGAAGCTTTAAGGTCAAATCCAGCTTAACTCTTCTACTTTGTGAGTATAGGAGTCTTTTCCTTTTTATATGTCTCTTTCTATGTCTTTTTGGGGGGATGCAAAGTTTTCATCATAGAGACTCTTATTTTATTTTGGTTAGTTTTATTTCAAGATATTTTATTTCCCTACTGCGAATGGGATTGTTCCAATGATCTTTTTCTTCAGTATGTCCTTCGACATACATGTAATTAACAGAATAGTGTGACAGAAGAAATACAGGTGCTTCAGAATGTATCTCCTGACTGAGTCAGCCTTGGATGGGAGAGAACTTTCCTGGCCTTGTGATCACAGGATCAATTTTTCAAATAGAGAAAGGTAAGTCTGAAAATATGTAAAAACTAAATTTGAGATATATATTTTATCTCATCTTTGAAAATAGCAACTTGTTTCAAAGCAACGTGATTTAGGATGTAAAACATAAGCCAGCAAAATAAAAGAGACAAACAGTACAGATGAATTACTATTCTCCAAGCGTTTAAATGTGTTTCTTTGAGTGTCATCATTAAAAATGACATCTTTTTTCATCTGTGCTGTATTTTGTTAGATGTACATTTGGCATTCTTCACTGAGGGATGTGTTATGAATATTTAGCACATTTTGCTTTTATTCCTACATAATGATGATCATGGGAAAAAACATGAAAGAATGCTCTGGCCTCAAAGCTCATGATGAAATACACATTGTACCCTGGTATGTAATATGCAGTCAACACAGACCTAAAGGTTAGGCTCATGAAGAGAATTGAGAAAACTGAAAAATATTGCTGTATCATGGCAGGCACTCAGAAGAATGATTTTTTAAGCAAACATTAAGGGAGAATTTGACTTAAAAAAGGAGAGTTCAATAAGGTGCTTAAATACGTCTTATTGTATTAAACCATTTTTACCAAAATTAATAACATTATATGTAATGTGTCCTAAACAACTAATTCTTCACCATTCTCTGGCTTCTATTTTTTGACCATTGTAATTTATGTTTGTGTTTACATTTTTCTCATGTTAATGTTCTTCATTAACCTTTTTTCCTTTTATTTTTGAGTCAGAAACTCATTATGACTCATCCAGACGGACTTTTCAACTTTGATTCTCCTGCCTTAGTTCCCGGAATGCTGGAAAATAGTTGCATGTCTCTGTGCCTGTCTGTATTGTGACCATGTCATGAGACTTTTTCCCAGAAAGTAAATTCCATTCTCACATTCAAGAATATATGGGCAGCATTAAATGTTCTTGATGGGAAAAGGATAAAGAAATACCAAGTTGGGAGTGGAAGGATGAATATGGTTTAAAATATCATGTATGAAATTCTCAAAGAATGAATAAAATATTGTTAGAAATGTGTCCCCACTGTAAGCTGAAAGATTTGCTTTTCTTCACATCTAATTTATATATAAATAACACTGTCTTTTAATCTCTCATGTCCCCCTTCTATCTTAATTCTTTTAAGTTCTCATATTTTACTGAGTTCGCATAATAACCATGGGAACTGAAGTTTTTAATAACATTTACTTGGTGTGACTGTCCCTCGGGATTCATGCATGGAACCAATCTCTGCCAGGCTGCTATTGAGGGATGGGATCTTTACTGAAATGTCCACAGAGAGGGCCATGCACAGGAACAGACTAGGGCCTTGTAAGAGCTTGAGAGAACTGACTAGTTAAAATACTTTCCTTCTTCCTCTCATATAATTTCAACAGTGTTAGATCAAAGTGCTGGGCATCTCCCTGTGTCCATATGAGGACATACAGATGGCACCATCTGCAAGGATCTGGCTTTTTCTACTTCTCTTGTATGGATTTTTGATTTCTCCATCTTCAAATTTATAAGAAAATAAGTTTTAATTCTTTGGAAGCTACCAAGTCTATACTATTTCATTATAGATACTCAGGCAGTTGAAGGCCATCTTCCTCATCAAGTAGGTCTTGGCTTTGAACTTCCTCCCAGTTTTACAAGGAGAATCCTAACACTCTTTTACAAACCCACTCTGATACTGTGTCTGAGGTTCAAAGTACATTTGTAACATTGTTATGGTTTGAATCTCCAAGTTCTCTCACAGGCTCAGGCTTCAGATGCTGGATCCCAAATGTGGTCCTGCTTTGATGGCTATGGAAACTTCAGCAAATAGAGTCTGACCAATGCAAGTAGGTCAGGAGAACTAAGCCTTTCAATGTTACGCCTCCTCCTGGCGCTGGCTGTACAGTCTGCTTTCTTATCAGCATGGTGTGAATGCCCACTGTCTTACAGTCCACGTCTACAGACTGAGACGTTGTCACTGCCATGACTTGACATGCCACGAGACACAGAAACTGCTCTGAGACACAAGCTATAATCAACCTCATCTCTGCTGTGTTTGTTTTTGTTCTGTATTTCAGTCAGACCAACACTAAAGTAATGAATACAACAATATATCCCACTCTCCGAAAACAAGAATACTTATTATTAATATATTAATCATATTAATTAATTATATTCGTACTGGAATGCTCAATATCCCAGATTGCCATGATTGTTTTGCAAACTATTCTGTAAGCATCCCATGGAACTTTCTCATAAATCAATCATATTAATACATGAAGAAAGTCAGTGAATACAGGAAAATTGAAATCATACCTTCATTCTAGTTGGGAAGAAATAAATTACACTTATTCACAGTGGAATAAAGTTGAATGTCACACAATTGAAATAATAGAAGGGATATAACTCATGATAACTAAACGGTTCAGTACTTAATGATAACTAGGTCAAGAAGAAATCAAGAATGAAATTTAAAAATTACTAGAATTGAACAAAAATTAAAACATAAATATCAAAATCTATGGGACATGGTGAAGGTAATTCCATGAGGAAAGTTTATAACAGTGTATATGTACATCAAAAAGCTTGAGATATCACAAATTAAAAACTTAATAATGTACCTAATGGACTTAGGAAAACAAGAATAACCTAAAAAGTAGACAGAAAAAAGATAATCAAAATCAGTGAGAAATTAAGGAAATAAAAAAAAGTCAAACAACAACAAAAAAAAAAACAAGAAAAAGAGAAAGAAAATGAATCAATGAAAAAAGTGTCAATCCAATAAGTGAAAATAAGAACCCAGGACCAGATAGATTCACTGCAGAATTCTATTAGACTACAAAGATTAGCTAATACCAATTCTGTTCAAATTATTATGTAAAGTAGAAAAAGAAACGTTTCCATATATATCTATCACACTCAAAGGAAAATCAGACAAATACCAAGCCTCTACCCCCGCTAAAAAATTATAGTTCAATATTTCCAATGAAATTGGTCACAAAGATTCTTAGTTAAATACTTAGAAGCTGTTTAAGAACACTAAAGACCTATTCAAGAGTCATTTCTTACACCAAATGAATAAGTGAGGCTTCTTTCCAAGGTGACCATGTTTTATATGCTACTTACACTTAGGATAGAATAGTTTTTGAAATTCTTCCTTTCTAGCCATCCACATTAAGACAGCTACAAGGAAACCTCACATTGCAACACAATCTCCTTTCATATAGCTTTGCACCCAGTGGTGGAAGTTAAGCTGTTAGATGGTTGGGTCAAAGATGTTAACAACCCTTCATGCACCATTCCATTCATTTCATTTAGAACAGTGTTTATAGTCATTTTTCAGTATGTATTTGTTGAGTTGAAAGGAATCGATTGGTTTTACATTTAGTTACTGACTTATTTGTTCATGTATGTGTACATACAAGCATGTGCACTACAGTACAGAGACAGAGGTATGACATCATCTCAGCATGTTGTCTTCTTACGTTATCTTGACTCTAGAGATAAAATTGCATCTTTTAAGCCCAGTGGCATCTAGGCAACCAATGGGGATGGATTTGTTGTGGGAACTGTGACAGTAGACACTATGCTGAATTCCTTACATCCAGCCATTCTTCCCGTCTATCCTATGTGAACTAGAATAACTGACATTACAAATTACCAAAACCTTATAACAGTACAAAAGCCTTTACTTCACCAACCAAAGAGAATATGCAGGCTGGACTGAGGCCCCTGGAACATATGTGGCAGATGTGCAGCTCAGTCTTCATGTGGATCCCCAGCAATTGGGCCAGGAGCTGTCCCTAAGGCTGTCTGTGGAATCCATTCCTCATCTGGGCTGCCTTGTCCAGCCTCAGTGGCAAAGATGCACCTAACCCTACAGAAACTCGATGATCCAGGGTATGGGGAAAAGAAGGAGAACCAGACGGGATGGGAAAGGAACTCTGTGAGGGGTAGCTGGCAAGGTCAGCACCTGGGATGTAGAATGAATTAATAAATAAATTGATGGAGAAAAAAAGAAATTACTAAAGCTGAGGTCCTTGACTCTTCATACTTGCAAAGTCATTATTTAATATTGACAGAATAGAAGAAATTCTTCATTTTACACCATTTAGGAATATATGGATACAAGTCAGAAATGTATTATACTTTATATCAAACTCTCTATCAAAACATTCATCAAGACCAGGTAGATTGACCAGAAACTATAATTAATTTCAGTCTATGACAGCTACAAAGCATGTGTAACTAGTAAAATCCCAAAAATGTTTCCTCATCTTTTCTATATGTCACATGTTGCTATAATTCCTTCTACCTATGCTTGTAATGAGGTAACTCTGCCATCGATTTCTATTGCTTTATCCTATATTAGGATAGTTTTGTTTATAATATAATAAAATGTTAACTTGGGAATCTTAATGTGACAAAAGTTTATTCCTTATTCATTATTCACATTCAATGAGAACTACATGTAGGACACTGCCTACAATTATTTTAGAAGCAACCCCAATGGTGACATCAACATCTTGTACCTGTATCATCTGGTCTATATGGCTTCCTCTGATGTATTGGCTAGAGAAGAGAAAGAGTAGAGATCCACTTATCATTTCTTTATTGCTTCAGTCTAAAATAATTAAAGTGAATTCAGCTATATTTCATTGAGTAGAAACTGTTACAAGACATTTCAACAGCCATGAAATATTTGTAGAGCAGTACTGTCTATCGCAAACATAGCTATATTGCATGGGGTATGGGTATATGCACGTGATAATGCAGGTATAGAAATACAAAGAGAACTTATAGCAGTTGGTTATTTTATTTAATCATGTGGGTCTTGAATATATTGTGTCATTGTTGGCCTGAAAAAAAAATGATTTAGCTATAATGATGAAATTCAAAAAAGAAATGACTTAGTTCAACAATTCTTTGAGATTTAGTGCCGTCTTAAGTATTACAATAAATTAATTGTAAAACAAGTACTAAAAAAATGTGAATTATATTGACTTGACCAGCATCCTTTCCCATTGGGAATGTGTGTAAGATGCTCACTTTCACCTGAGACAATCTTAAACTAAGAGGGAGGAGGAACAAAGTGACAGGATTTTAATTGTAGCAATAATGACACTGTCACCATCATAGTAGCTACTTATCTCATTTTCTTCATACTTGTACCTATCATAACAATAAGTTTAAAATGCACATACTTTTTACTAATGGTTCCTATGTATTAGACATACAGGTTTTACTTACTCTGGAACTCTACTCAGGTCCTCATCAGAATGATATTTCTGTGCCATTATTAGGGCTATAATCCCATCTCTGGTTTGAGATTCTTTCCTAAAATGACTGATTCTTGGAAGGATTCATTTAAACACACCTGCATGAGGTCCTTGTCGTCTTCCTGGATGTCATCCTTAGGTCCTTGTTCATGTTCAGAAGCTCCCCCTTAACCCCCTCTCTGTTGTAGTATTAATTTATTAATAAATCCCAACACAGGTTGCTTCCCACCTCAATGATTTTTGTTACCAAATGAAAAACACATACACACAACCTCTATTATTTAAATATGTCCTAAGAAGCACAATAGCTGGGCAACTGTCTAACCTACATGTTGTTAGAATCTACCTCCCACTGATAATTCTGAGTTACTATTTACTAATTTCTATGGTTCATGTAGGCTGCTCCTGACCCAGTTGAGCAGCCTTCTGAGCCCCACTCTCCTGGCCCCATTACATGGCAACTTTATCTTTCTCTCCTGCCCACAACTCAGGCTTGGCTTTTCTCCTTTCCTCCTCTCCTCCACACTCTCCTGAGGCATGGTGACTTCCTTGTGGTGTCAAGCCCAGGAACCCCAAATCTCTTACTCCTCCACAGCTTTTGGCTGATGGCATCTTTGTTTACCAATCAGAATTAACTGGGGACAGGTTTCCAGAAGCTATGGGCAGACCTTCTTGTGCAAACTCATTTGGGGGATACAAATTATCATTAGAATACAAGCAGCTACTGTGTGTGTGTGTGTGTGTGTGTGTGTGTGTGTGTGTGTGTGTGTGTGTGTAGGCCTTACATTGATATCAGATCACTTTCTCTATCTCTCTTTGCCCATGATCCTGGGAATTTGATCTCTCTTCTCATTCATGAAATGCAAAAATCACTTAGGTTTTGAAGCCAGCAAGAGAATTCACCTACTTTTAAAGAGCCTACTTGATTCTGCCAAGGCCAATAAGAATAAATAATAAAAGTTAATTCTTTTTTTCTTCATTTTTTAAAAAATTTTATTGTTTTTATTAGATATTTTCTTTATTTACATGCCATATTTCCCAATTTCCTCTCCAAAAACAAAAACAAGCAAACAAACAAAAAACCCAAAAAACAAAAAACATAAAAACAACAAGGACAAACCCCTGTTTCCTCCCCCCCCCTCCTGCTTAATTCTTGTAGAAAAATGGAAACTCTCAAATGTAGGAGTGATGCCTCATCACATTCACTGGTTCCTCACAATAAAGTACAATGATAATAGTGTACACATGAAAAATGACATCAAAGTTTATCAAGTGTCTATTTTAAATTAGACATGACGAAAAAGTATTTTACATACTTTGTTCTTTCACTTAACACAACTTTAGTAAATGCTGAAAGACGTGTGTGGGGGGGAAGGTGTGTGTGTGTGTGTGTGTGTGTGTGTGTGTGTGTGTGTGTGTGTGTGTGTGTATTTAGGCCAGAGGTTGATATCAGATCATTTTTCTTTCTTTGCCTTAGCATCTGATACAAGTTTCTAACTCAGTGTGGAGCTTGTCAACTAGCCACATTGATTGCCCAGTGAGTATTGGTGCTCCTCTGTCTCAGCATATCAACACTGTAATCACAAATAGAAGCCACTGAACTTGATGTTTTCAACATGGATAGTGGAGATTAAACTCAGATCCTTATATTTACACAGCAATGACTACTGAGCCATTTCTCCAATCACTGTAATTTTGGTTTAAGTAATAAAGTTGAATTTTTAAGTCACTTCTTTAGTGTGTTACATGTCATATTGCAAAACTGAGTTTTAAACTTAAGCTTGAAAGACCAAGCATCAATAAGTTTGGCCTATATACTACATACTTTCCATATAAGGTCCGTTGCTTAATGCCTGTGTTATCACTATCATTTTGGGAGGTTCTTACACTGATACTTGATCTGCTATGTATTACTTATGATCATATCTGCTTTTGATGACATAGTATTTAACTCTTAAAATTACCATCATGAACTATGGGGCTTAAAGATATTTTGTTTTCTTAAGAGAGATTTTGATGTTGCTGATTTGGACTATGGATTTTAAATGACAGAATGTAACTTCTGAAAGTCATTTTTATGTCCTTATAATCCAAGTATGTCACAAAGGTATGCTATAGAAGGGGAGAAAAAGGAGGAGGTAGATACTAGAGAATCTGCTTTGGAAACTTCACGGTTTGTTTTACACAAGAGAACTATTATAGATATCATTATTTGAGAGACAGACAAGTTTGACTTCTTAGACACTTCTGTTGTTGTTGTTGTCTTAATCCGGTCCTAGGAAATAACAGCTTTATAATTTTACCTTCTTTGGACATATGTTTCCTGAATGTTTTAAAATATGTTTGTAGTAATCTCTCAAGGACTGACAAGAAATGCCTGACAGACTATGAAATTTTGACCTTTAAAGCCTCCCTATCTCTTTCTACTTATCTGTTTATTACCCTTTTCAGGTGAGCATTAACTCTCAAAAGTAGAATTAAGAATGATATTTTCAGGGATATTTTTAACAGGGAAAATTGCTTTTCAAAGTACAACTTCCTTTCATGGTCACACATGTGATAAGTTCCTTTTATTCCAAGGTTTATCAGCTCTGCTCTTTGCACCTTCAAACTTTAGTTATAGGAACCAGTTTCCTAATGCAACAGAATTGTTCTTATTGATAGGTTGTTGAGTGTTTTTAATAACAATTGGCCAACAAATTGTGAATATATTGGGTTATGTAACAATATTTGAACAGAAAGGGCTGTCCTGTGTGGACAAATATCACATTGAAATATTTCAGTCTGTGCTGAGCAATTATTTTAAAAAATCAAAACAAATGACTACTAAGTTATTACTTTTGCTTGGAATTTGATATGTTTTAGAAGTTTATAAGGAAGGTTCGTTCCAGGGATTCTTAGAATTTTGACTTTGGAAATTTAGTATTGATAAAAAACTGTCTTTGAAGGTGAATAAAATACAGGTTCAGAGCTCTGCAGGGACGTGAGAGCTGCACTGGCTGAGTGAGACACACAGATCCCAACGTGAGGCTCCCTCATTAATACTAAACAGAAAATGAGAAAGTGGAAGGGTAGGTTGTTGATGGATTTTAGCCATTTAAATATACACATTAAGCTATGTAAATGACTTGAACATTTCATGGGATTGTAAAGTTTATATTTATTATTCTTATGGAAGAAATGTTGAACAATTTCTTGTTGCAGTATTTAGATTGACAGGATACTGCATTGGAACAAGGAATGAGGAAAAAACACTTTAATTTTGAAAGCCAAACTCATGGACTTCTGTTCCCACACATTAGATAATTAAACTGAAACAAGCTACTTAACCTTTGTGTTTCCTAATCTATAACATGAGAATGACAACATCTACTTAATAGGGCTATGGAAGGATCAAATAGATTAGTGTCCATCAAAGTGTTCAATATAGTGCCTGGCATGCAGTAAATAATCAATGTTAGCTACAAACACACAGCCCTTTGGAGTAGGAGTAAAACAGTCACTCACATTTTGTGAACTAGGAACACCCTGAGTGGAGGAGGCAATGATAGACTAGCCATATAAACTTGGATAAAGTCAACTGAAATATTTCAAGGAGTACCTAGTAATCATCAAACGTCATTTTGAAATGGTATTGAAAACAGAAAGAAATAAAGTTGAAACTTTATATTAAGTATAAGAGTTATTTGAGATAAAGAGAGAAAGAGAGAGGAAGAGGAAGAGAGGAAGAGAAGTGACTAGAAGACAGAACATAGAAAATGAAGTACAGCCCAGTATGCATTCCGTTGTCTCCAGGAGGCAAGCGTGCATAGGACTGAGTGGGAGAGGAAGTGTTTCCACTCGCTAGCTGGCTTCACTCCTAAGGCAGTGGTTAGATAAGATCCAAATTAAAAATGAAGTTCTTAGTTACATCAGTTAAACAACAGGCCATGGATTCAAATAACAATGAGTAAAACTGAATCCACAGTAAAGATAGAAACATTGAGAAAGAAATAAACTGAATTATGAATTAAATATAGAAAGTTAAATTGGCTCATTTGATTCTCCTCATAAATGTTAAATCTACTTTCAAGCTATCCTTGGTTCTTGCACCATAGTGATTTCTTTCACTAGCATTTGTGGAATGTACTATGGTAGACGTGAGTAGCCTGAAAAGTGTACTCAAGAAGCAACAAGAGTCAACTCTCAAGAGTTTCTCCAAGTTTAGCACAGAAAGCACAGATGTTCATGTATAGTAAAGTGCTCTTTGTGGGTAGGGATTAAATGGAGAAACAGAAATCCTATTCCCCAGCTTAAAAGAAAGGGACTGTGTATACAAAACAAATACCACAAATATGTAGGCTGTTAATAATTTGTAGGTTTAATTTTTCATACATTTTCTGAGAGTTTGATAACATTAATTTTGATCATATTCATACACACTCTCAATTGTTCTGAGATCCCAAACCCCTGCCTCTGTACTAATCATCCTTTGCATGTATTTTGTTTTTTGTTTGTTTTTAATACTTCAAGATCAATTGTACTCTTCAATCAAATATTCTTTGATGAGCAGTCTTCCACTAGAGCAGGGTCAGTTTTCTGGCTACCAAATTCTTAGAGAAAACGATCTTCTCTTCTTCCAACAGCTAGTCGTTGCCTTGTGGTTAAGGATGGTATGGCACGAACAACTGCTCTCTCCATCGGGAAATTTGGTATAACCTGGGATTGCATCAAATTTTTGGTCATGCTATCCCTAAGCACTGTGAGTTCATCTATGCAGCTGCTCAGATGTACCAGACAACATGGTTTTGTTGTTGTCATCCACCACATTCAATTCTTCTTCCTTCCCTTCTACAATGATCCTTAAGACTGATGAGGAGGGGTGTGACTCATGTTTCCTTTAAGCTCTAGAGATCTGTAGCCTCCATTTCAGACAGGTATGGATTGTTGTGTTACTCGTGATCTATTGCAAAGAGAAGCTTCTCATACGAGGGTTGAGGGATGCATTCATCAATGGTTGTAATGGAAAATCTGTGGAAAACCTTTTAAGACTATATTCATTAAGCATCAGCTTCTCCCCTATTCTTATACCTGTCTTTTCCTAAGTTAGGTTTGTTTTTTTCATTTATTTATTTATATGTTTACTTATTTATTTATTTATTGCATTTCATTTATTTATTCTTTAATCTTATTTTACAGTCCAGATTTTATGTCCCTCCCGATCAATCCTCAGACTGTTCCACATCCCACACCTCCTCCCCCCATCTCTAAGAGGATGCCTCCACCCTCAACACCAACCTCAGACTCTCCACACTCCATCAGACATCCCCACTCCCTGGAACCCTAAGTATCTCCAGGCTTAGGTGTATCTTCTCTGACTGACTCCAGACCTAGTAGTCCTCTGCTCTATATGTGTTGGGGACCTCATATCAACAGCTGCTTGGTTGGTGGCTTACTGTCTGAGAGATCCCGGGTGTCCCATTTTAGCTTAATGATAATCCTAGGTAAGGCTTGTGGAGTGAGATTGAATGTAAATATAATCAGAAAGGAATTGATTACTTCCATATTGTTCTTGCCACCATTGTACCAGTAGACATGTCTTGACAGTCTAATCATAACTGAAGTTCATAGAGTTAATAGCTGGGTATTATTGATGTTTACTTTTCTCTTCCAGTAACTTTCTTTGGTTTTGTTTTTTATTTTTTCCTATTTTTTATTCATCATCTTATTCATTTACATTTCAAATGATAACCCCCTTCCCCGTTACCCCTCTACAACCTCCATCCCATCTCACCTCTTCCTTCCCTTTGCCTGTATGAAAGTGTTCCTCCACCCATTTTCCCACTCCCACCTCATCGTTCTAGCATCCTCCTAATCTGGGGTATCAATACTCCACAGGACCAAGGGTCTCCCCGTCCATTGATACCAGATAAGGCCATCCTCTGCTACATATGTACCTGGAGCCATGGGTCCCTCCATGTATATTCTTGGGTTGGTGGTTTAGTCTCTAGGAGCTCTGATCTGGTTAGTTGATATTGTTCTTCCTATGGGGGTGCAATCCCTTTCAGCTCCTTCAGTCTTTCCTCTAACTCTTCCATTAGAGCCCCCTGGCTCAGTCCAATGGTTGGGTGTGGAATCTGCATCTGTATCAGTCTGATGCTGGTAGAATCTCTTAGGGAACAGCCATATCAGGCTCCTGTCAATGAGTGCTTCTTGGTGTCTGCAATAGTGTGGGAGTTTAGTGTTTGCAGGTGGGATGTATCCCTAAGTGGGGCGGACTCTGGATGGCCTTTTGTTCAGTTTCTCTTCTATTTTTTTGTCCCTGAATTCCCTTCAGAGAGAAATATTTCTGGGTTAAAAGTTTTGAGATGGGTGAGTAGCCCCACCCCTTAACTGGGGGCCCTGCCTATCTACTGAAGGTGGTCTCTACAGTTTCTGTCTTCCCTTTGTTGCATATTTTGGCTATAGTCATCCCTGTTGAGTCCTGGGAACATTTTACTTCCTTGGCATCTACACAGCTATCAAAAACAATGAAATTCACAGGCAAAGGGATGGAACCAAAAAATATCATACTTAGTGAGGTAACACAGACACACACACAAAATACACAAAACACACACACACACACACACACACACACACACACACGCACACGCACACGCACACGCACACGCACACGCGCACACACACAAACAGTATGTACTCACTGATAAGTGGGTATTAGCCCAAAAGCTTGGAATATCAACAACTACTAACAGACTATATGGAGCTTAAGAAGTAGGAAGACCAAAGTATGGATGCTTCAGTCCTACATAGAAGAGGGGGACAAAATAATCACAGGTAGTAAAGGGAGGGAGGGACCTGGGAGGGAGAGAAGAGAGTGGAGGAGAAGAGGGTGTCCGGGTCAGGTATTATAAGGGACAGGAGACAAATGCAGAGAGTCAGGAAAATATGTTGAAAATATATTGCAGCAGGGGATAAGGAACTGGGGGTAGCCACTAGAAACTTCTACTAACTTTCATAGTACCTTCTCACATTATCTTATCTTGCCAGTATGGATCAATCTTCCACATTAATAGTAGCTTGATTTACTCAAATATGTACAGTCTTAGGCAATAAAGTTGTACCACCAAACTCTGCCAGGTAACCAAGAGCAATGACACTTGCCTGCGGTTTCTGGAGAAGGGTCGATGGGTCCTCTTTGGCCAAGAAATCCAGAAGAGGAAACACCTTTCTGATGCCAACCTTTCTTTTGTTACACTTCTGTGTCTAGTAAGAACATTGTTGAATTCTTCTATGCTTTGGTGTATTCATGTTGTATTATTTATTCTATCACCTCAATTGTAATTATTGCAAACATTTCCTGGAATGTAAATTGTGTAGAGATAATGTAAATTTCTTCCTCAAACCCCATCTCCAGCCTCTTCTCAGCAGACAAAGATCCTTGAATGGTCTTTCTCTTGTAATGAAGAATAATCATTTTCTGAAGAAATTTCATGAGTCCTCCTACTATGTAGTTTGTTCTTTGCTGGGAACACACCCACAATGGAAAAATCACAGGACAATGTTGGGAGTCAAAGAACTAAAATTTATCTGGCATACACTTGTCAAAATGAAGTAAGCTAACTAAGTGAGGGTTGTATGCACAGAGTAGTAGGAAGCTGTGAGAGACTCAGACATGACTGGAGTGTGGTGTCCAAGGCAGAGGGCCTGGAAGAGTATGTTAATTGAGCAATTGAGAGGTTGTAATGTCTCATTCAGGTTAGTCCTATTCTGTGCTAATGCTCAGCATCCTTTCTTGCACTTGATTTTACTAATTCCCATTACAGATAAAAATGCAGCATTCTATAGAAAGTATTATATGTATGTGTGTGTATGTGTGTAAGTGTGTGTATGTATGTGTGTGTGTATGTGTGTGTGCATGTGTGTGTGTATTTTTCTCCATCCTGCTTCTTTCCTTTGTGTGATGTTTGTGGGATAGAGTTTTCCTAATAATATTTGGGGTCAATTTAAAATATTAACAAACTTTCTGTATGCACTTCAATTTATGGATACTGTTAATTAAATTGCTGCATTACTAAATTGTATGGGCATTCACAAAAAGTACTTTTTTATGATACAACCATCACATTCACTCACAGAAAACAAAATACAACCAAAACGAGACAAAACAACACATCTTATACTTTTGTAGATAAATATATGACACTTATTCTAAGTTGTCTTTTGTCACAGCTCACGATAATACAGAAAAATCCTACAAGTTATATTTCTTCACCTTAGATAAGAAAGCACAGCTGTACTTAGAAATTTCCTTGAGGGATCTTATAGAAGACAGACTATGAGAGTTACGTAGAAAACATGAAGGCATAGTATGAGAGTATCTCTGAACTGTCTCAAACTACTATTTCCCAATAACATGGAGACCTTTTTATAATTGATGAATCTTAGGCCTTATACCTTAGGCTAGTTCCCAAATGGCTCATATAACTTGATAACCTGTTTATACTAATCTATCTCTTCCATGCGGCCCACTAGCTTTAATTCAGTCCCCAAGCATCCTACTTCTTCTGTGTTTGGCTGGTAAATCTCCCACACCTGATGCTATCGTAGAGTCCCTATCTCTCCTACAAGTCCCACCTTCTCTTTCCAGCCTAGCTCTAGGCCATCAGCTTTTTATTAAAGCTTTAGGCAGGTGAGGAAAGACAGAGACTCACTTTTACACAGTGTAAAAAAAAAAACAAAAAAACAATACCCCAACAATACCCCAACATGAGAGAATAAAGCTGAGAAAAAAGATTGAAACAATGGACCAATTCATTCTGAGATTTTAACTTGGATAGAATTGATAGGGTTTCTCATCATATCCAGATGTTTGCAATGCTGCCTGAAGGATGCCATACCCATTGGAGAGATAAAATGTGTATAAAAATGTGTGCATGACATTTATATGCAGCAGAGTTTTCCACAGTAGGGAGGCACATGTTTGAAATCTCAGTTGCCTTTTGTCTTAAGAAAGTCCATGACACAGTTTGTGAAGCAGATGCAATTATAGTCTCTTCAGTTCTTGCTCTATTTAAATTCAAAGAAAACTATCAAGTTTAAAAAACTTTTAAAGTGTTTTTTAGGCAAGTTTTTGGATTATGAAAAATTTAAAGGAATATGGAAAGATGATACATTTTGGAATATTTAAAATTATACATCCAAAAAGGTATAAAACAGGAATACATAGCATAATGAGTCATTGTAATGTATATGTAGTCACTACTCAGTTCAATAAAAGTCGTCCTTGAAGCACCCTCCCCCCATTTGTAGGTCTGCCTCCACCAGGAATGGGTGTAAGCCCTGCTTTGCAGGTGAGAATGCCTTTCTTTTACTTCAGCTATTTCTCTCTCTCTCTCTCTCTCTCTCTCTCTCTCTCTCTCTCTCTCTTCTTACCACCCTCCCTTCTCTCCCCTTACACACCAGGAACCAAAACAAACAAAAAGCAATAAGACAAACAGTTAAAAGAAGATAAAACTAACCACTCACAAAAGCCCAAATAATCAAAATAATAAAACAAAACAACAACAAAAACAAAATATGGCAAACAAACAAATAACATCAACAAAAATATGGAGTCTGTTCTATGTTGGCCTAACTCCTGGACACAGTCACTCCATTAGAGAAAACTGATTTCCCTTTCTCAGTGTGAGTCAGTTGAAAATAGCTTTTGACTAGGGGTGAGACTTTGTCTCTGTTCTCTCCACCCCTTCTTCAGTGTTTGAACCTTGACTGTTTTGAACTTGTATATATTTTGTGCTTGCTTTCAATCTCTGTGAGTTCATATGCATTTCAGTTTCATTATATAAAAGATACTTTTTCCTTGGAGTCATCCACCACCTCTGACTCTCTCAATTTTTCAGCCTTCTTTTTGCATAGCCTTTAGGGGAGGATTTCATGACAGCATCCCATTTAACACTACTCTGCTCCAATGCCATTCATATTCTATACATAGTTCAATAGTGGGTCTCTGGGTTAATTATCATATACTACAAAAGGATGTTTTTCTGATAAGGGTTGAACAATGCTCTGATTTGTAGTTATAATAATGTCATTGGGAATCATTTTATTGTTAAGTTCCTTTAGCAGAATAATAGTAGGTTTTCCTCGAACCCCATAACCTATTTATTCTCAAATTCTTGGACACTTTATCAATATCAGGAATGGGTTGCATATTATGGAGTGGGCTTTAAGTCTATTTCTTATTGGATATTTTATTTATTTACATTACAAAAATTATCTCCTTTTCCAATTTCTTTCCCCCAAGAAAACCCCTATCCTCACCCCTCTTACCCTGCTTCTATGAGGGTACTCCCCAATCCATCTACCCACTCCTGCCTCCCCGCCCTGGCACTCCCCTACACTTGGGCATCAAGCCTTCACAGCATCAAGGTCCTCTCCTCCCACTGATGCCCAACAAGGTCATCCTCTGCTACATATGTGGCTGGAGCCATGGATTGCTCCATATGTACTCTGGTTGGTTGTTTAGTCCCTGGGAGCTCTGTGGGGTCTGGTTGGTTGATATTGTTGTTCTTCCGATGGGGTTGCAAACCCCCTTAGCTCTTTTAGTCCATTCCCTAACTCCTCCATTGGGGACCCTGTGCTCAGACCAATGGTTGGCTTCAAGCAGTAGTTCGTTACTTCCATATCATTTGTGCCACCATTGCATCAATATGTCATATATCTAGCAAACATGTCTCTTTTGTAGGTCACAGAGTTTGTAGTCGGCTTATTCTGACCCTCACTTTCCTCATCCTATAACATGCAGACTACGTTCTAGCCCCATGAAGCAATCAAGAAAATGATTCAGATATGATTCAGGTTTTGCTGTTTCTGGCAACAATCCATGTTTGTTAAGGAAAGATGTGACACCTGCAGAAGCCCTGACTATTACCCCTCAGTGTGGTTAGTTCGAGCAATTATGAACCAGTGGAAGCACAAGGGAGAACATGTGTTTTCTCAAAGAGCCTGGTAATTTCCTTTTAACAAGAAGTTAATCAGTTTTAAAATAATATTTTCTTCTATTTTCAAGATAATTACTTCTTGAATCCTATAGTTACTTTCCTGGTTCTTTATAAAGAAATCATTAGAAGTATTAATATTACAATAGCCATCTTTTTTCCATTTTAAAGTCTTGAGGTCTTTCTGTGTCATCGTGGCTACATAAATGTTGCAGTTATGACTTTGATTAAGCTAATTGCCGTCTTTTTTTCTGCTCAGAAGTTTGATTGACAGAATCTTGGAGGTATTGACTAATTTGGTCTGGCTGCTGTGTCTAAAAGCTGTTGAGCTTTTTGGAAGAAAGTGTGGCTCGCATTCATTTAGAAGCTTTCTGCCATCTCCTGTGTAGACCAGTCTATTGATCTCATAAACCTTATAGATGTACTTCAAATTGTTTTACTTGTACAAACCAATCTAAGAAGAGTTTAGCCCTTTAAAAAGCAGCTGCCGGGCATATAAAGGCTAGGAGTTCAATGCCTAAGAGTATTTGGGGCTAGCACAAAAAATGAAGTTATTTTTCTTCAGATCAAAAAAGACTAAAGGGACAAAGATGCCAACACATTAATAAATGAGACATGACCCTTTCCACTGATCCCAGATATTAAAGTTGCTTTTCTAAAGTAAGAGTTTTATTTTTCAAGAGAAACAGGGTCATGTGAAAAAGAAAATGATCAGAAACTGAAAGGTGTTGTCACGTCACAATAGTTATAATTAATGTGTGCTGTTGGGAATGCTAAGAGAAATGTCAAGAAGATAAAAATAACACTTTAAATAAGGATTGCATTTTGTAACTTTTTACTACTATATTTTATTTTCAAGAGAAAGAGGAATACTTTCAAATAAATATATGTTTAACATATAATTTATATTTTAGTCAAATTTAAGTTAACTATTAGATGTAAAAGATTTAAGAAAATAGATGAGCAAGGCAGTGGTGGCGCATGCCTTTAATCCTAGCACTTGGGAGGCAGAGACAGGAAAATTTCTGAGTTCAGGGCCAGGGTTAGGGTTAGGGTGGTCTCTGGATAGCCTTTCCTTTAGTCTCTGCTCCATTTTTTCCATCTCTGCAATTCCTTTAAATAGGAACAATTCTGGGAATTTTTGAGATGAGTGGGTGGCCCCATTGTGGGCTGTGCCTATCTCCTGGAAATGGTCATCACAGGTTCTATTTCTCCCTGGTAGGGTACTTCAGTTAATGTCATCCCCATTGGGTTCTGGGAACCTCTTGCTTCCCTGGTGGGACTTTCTAGTGGCTACCCCCATGTTTTCCATCCCCCAATGGTACATATTTTTGTTCAATTTCCTAACCTTCTGTACTTCTCTGCTGTCTTTTCCCATATCAACTTCTGTACTCTTAAACCCCTCTCAAGTTCAGGACCTCCCTTTCAAATTACTATTGTTCTCTATAGTCTAACATATAAGTATGTAGCACCTATACACATACATAACTGAGTCAAGTTACTGTTTATGCTTAAGGCTTAATTGGGTAACCAATTCTGATTCTTCCTCTCTCAATAGCCATTGCATGCCTATAGTTCTACATGAATATATAGACCTAGTGAAGTGTGCCCCATTCATGTTCACATATCAGTTAGTACCATTATTATGCACTTTTGTGGTCTTTTAAAAGCAGTCATATTGTTGATATTTAATATGTGCAACTTCCCAGTCACATATGTCTACAGGAAACTTTAGCAAGAGTCATCTTGGTTCTCTGGCTCTTGCAATCGTTATTTTCCCTCTTCTGTGATGTTTCCTGAGCCTTAGGTACAGGGGTTACATTATGCAAGTCTGAGTTGATACTGTAACCGTGTTTACTAATGCTCTTCATTTTGACCGGTTGAGCACATCTGAAATACTTTCTATCTGCTGCAAAAGGGAGCTCCTTTGTTGAGTCTTGAGAGTAACATTCTCTGAGAGTATACGGATAAGTATTTACAAACAACAAGGAATTATCTTCATATAAGAAAAGAGTAGTAGCAGATTTTCCTCTGGAATCTATGATTTTCCCAGGCACAGTAATAGCCTACATTATTTTGGGAGTCTCTGTGATTGCTTCGAACTGGGTTTTTTGTTAGTTAGTCTATGGCTCTTAAATGGGAGTTATTATTATCAACCCATATAATATAAATTCATTAAAGCACACACACACACACACACACACACACACGCACACACACACACACACACACATATATAGTTTGTTAAATAAAGTTTCTCTATAATATCCTTACTGTTATTCATCTCTTCTTTCTTCCTCTCCCTGAATCAATTCACCTGATTTTTTTAAAAAAAAAAATTCTTCCTCCAGTTCACGAATGTTTACAACCACCATCTTTAGAATTTCAGGCCACTCATTTCCTCAAGATCCCTTTTCCTTACAATGTAATCAAACTAATTTATTCATCAAAAAATATGATTTGCTTATATCCGATTCTAGAACAAAGGGCTCATAAATCAACAGCATCAAAGTCAAGATGTCTTCATGAACAGTGAATCTAGCATCAGCCTGTGACTGTGATGCTGGGGAACTCAACATTCTGGTGCTTCCATTTTCATTTAGCCTTGTAAAAATGCTAGGGACCTTGAAAGTGTATCCTCTTACAGTGTGTTGGGATCCTGAAGTATGTATTACTAGATGCTGAAGCTCAGGGTTAAGCTAAGAGGATACATCATGCACTCATCTGTCTCTGACAAATCAGAGATTGGGAAACACACCAGACTTCATGTAGTTGACATAAAAGCTCCACTATGTTGGACCTCTGAACACTTAATGAATTTTAGGAAGCCATCCACAGGTGATCATCTAAACTACATGTCACATGAAGGGACTGAAAGGTCTTCAACTCCACAGTGAATTAATATAATACAGGAGAGAGTTTGAGTACATTAATGGGATAAGGAATCTGAATTCTAAACTAAGTACATAGATTACAGATGAATGTAGAATGGTTCGGCCCACTGGAGAGTTGGCAGAAAAAAAAAAGGAAGCGAGAGAAATCCGGAGGTCATGATTCTATTTTGCCTTTTAGTCCCAGACCAGTGTGACAGGATAATGGTTTTGACATATTTTGCAACATCATATAACATTCAGTTTTTCCACTGTGATCCTAGTTTTTTTATTCAAATGTGTATGCTTCCAGGCTTCTGCAAGTCAATAGTTTTGCCTTGAACCTTTAGCTATAGGGAGAGTAGGTAACTTTTGGATGTTGATAGCATAATGGCTTCCTGATGACTCCATTTAACATGCTTTTTTATCTTTCCACTCATAATACATGTGATTAGCATCATATATTTGAGGTCACTTTTCAACGGTCTAAAGGAAGCTCTAATTTACTAATCAGACTAGAACTGAAGACTGTCACCCTTATTGAGGATCTATGATCCAGAGTTGGATGGGTGATGCCGGCTTCTAGAAGCAAAGGGAGAGATGAGAGATTGCACAATTATTTGATTAATGGAGCTATCTGGAGAAGAATCTTGGTAGAATGAAACCCTACGGAAGAAGTAATCTTTTGAGGAATGATGACATTTGAGCCATCAGGTGATGAAAGTTTACATTTTCCACCACATAAAGCATGTTTTTGCTCCTTGATTCTGAATAGGCGTACTCAAGAAATGTCTAGGGGATGTAAGTTTCCTCCCACTGGCTCATAGGAAGAGTGTGGATCTAGGCTGTTCTTATAAAGGGATATATTGATCTCCCCTACAAAATCTAGCTTAACACTCATACTAGTGAAAAAGCCAGTATGGAGAAAAAAAGCTGCTTTCCTATCATTAGCTTTCTTTTTCCATCAGGAGAGTTTGTATTCCACAGAAGGTAAAAGCATTGTGCAGATTCTGACCCACTTGATATTCAGCGACTGGCTGTACCAAGTTGGATTTAGGTTCAGAGATGCGAATTGTTATGGTGATACAGAGATTTCAGAGCAATTAGTGTAATAGCACTTTTCTATATTTTTTTCTGCAACACAGTTACATGTAATTTAAAGGTAGATGCAATTAGAATTTCCTATGAATTAATAACAGTTTATTTATCATCTTTACTCTTTTATTGTTGTTGTTCGCTGTTCTGGTTCTGTTTGTTTTAAATTCGTGGATGAGCACAATGACAACATCCATTCTAACACTAAAATTACTCCTCAGACCTCCTTTTACATTTTTTTTTGAGATTGTCTCAGCAGATGGATAGGCTGGCCAGGAACTTGTAGTCTTCATAGGTCATCCTCATGAGCAGCTGGGACTACAAGCCAGCATTACCAAGCTTAGCAATGAAGCTATTTTTCAACAATACTAACAGACTTAACTAGTCTTCATTCATAGTTTAGATTTCCTAACCAGTGTTTTCATGGAATTGTTAAGTAGACGTTCAACAGCTACTATAAGTAGTTTCATTATATTTGATATAATTCTTTTATTATAGTTTAATATTATTTTGTCATAGGTTTTGTGTGTCCACTTTACCATGAACCAATGATGCTTCAGTAATATCCTCTAAACAGTTGAATGATGTAAGGGCCTGCAGTTTTCTACTCACAGGGAGTTCACTAGGCACACTGAAATGTGAAAGGAAAAGCCAAGTAGTAAAAACATAGGTAAAGTTAAATGGCCTGAACTGAAATTTGTTTGAAACTTCAGGAGAGAAGATATAAATTGCCAAGGAGGAACTTTAAAGATCAGACTGAAAAGCCCTCCATTTCTTTACAGCAGGCTTCATTTCATGCATTTTTAGATTTAACCACAGTGTGTGTATTGGAGTGGCATCATTCTTCCTGGGCTGTTTGTGCAATTCCACTCAGGCAAACTGGGTCAGGCAAGAAGACATGATTGAAATCACAAGTCTCTCTAGCCCTCTTTCAATTCTCACTCCACTCTATAGCCTTGTCACTACCCTATCATTTAAGGCACAGACAGAGCTCACATTTTTGTGGCTCATACTTTTGTGCTTTGAAACTAGCTGCCTTTTCTAACCTCTGGTTTTCCTGTTGTCAGCCACAGTGAACAACAACAGTGGATATTTATTCAGACTTTTTCCCACTGAACATCCTACAGTATTTTATCTTTCTCCTCTAACTTTCTTTATGTTGACAAACATCAGGAGGGTAAAATATGTATGTCAGGGAAACAAACCTCAATATCAAATACTTATCATTTTAGAGGTGTGTGTGTGTGTGTGTGTGTGTGTGTGTGTATTATAGATTCATAAAGTTGATTGTATCTAAAAATCATAAAGTAGAATTCCCATAATCTACAGTGTAGGGCAGTGGTCTGTTCAGGCAACATGGGCCAGTCAAGTCTAAGTCTAGAACCCCAGAGCCCCAGTGGGTAACCTCTGCCTGCAAGAGACAGAAGGTGTTTGGCCATAACTCCTGGGTCTCTGGCTCCTGTTTCAGTCCCAACCCCCCCTCAGCTGCCCCCTCAGGAGATGTGTACTCTGTCATATACACAAGCTCCCAGCTCCCAGCATTCTAGCTGGACCCTACCCCCAGTCATCAGACCACAACTAGGCATTGCCCCGCCCCCCACAGACAGATAGCCACACCTCACAATATATAAGGGGATCTTCACCCCCTCCCCTCTCTCTTGCCTTCTTCCTCTCTTGCTCTTTGTCCTCTTTCTTTTCCTCTCTTCTTCTCTTCCTCTCTTGCTTTCTTCCTCTCATTTCTCTCTCCTTCTCTTCCCCTCTCCTTCTCCTCTCTCTCTCTCTCTCTCCAAAGTCATAACCAGCCTATTTTCTCCTTCCTATAGTAAAATATCTCATGATCATTCATTGCCTCCTTTTAACTAACACATCTTGTAGCCACATGCATGAGGAGCAGAGAGACTCAGGTATCAGCAGCAGAGAGCCCGGGGCCTCAGCAGAGAGACACAGGCCCCACACTACTGTATGAGAATTTCCCACAGATTTCAATATCAATATACATTCAGGAGACATTGACATGTTTTGTATTTGAAGTTTATTAAAAATATTAAATAATATGGACAGACTTGTTTCTGGAGACTAAGGTGGCCAAATGCAACCTAAAATTACATGTCTTTCAATTGCAACTTTGTGATGGTGTGATCAAGAAAGACCTTTGTTGAAATGATCAGGTTATTGTATGATCTGATTCCTTTATGGATAGGGGTGTGGCTTATGAAGGTCTTGATGGTGCCCCTTTCAGCTGTGGTTCACAAAGTCAATCCGCTTTCACATTTTCATCCCCTTCTCCTTCATTTAAGACTGGGACTAAGTGTCATATATTCTAAACTGCCTGTGGCATGCTGTGTAGTGGAGGATCATCCTGAATTGTGCTCTGTCTCCAAAGTGCTAGGGTAAAAAGAGTGTATCATCACTCCTAGTTTATATGATGTCAGAAATTGAACTCAAGGTTTTGTACATGGTAGCCAAACAGCCAACCAAGTTCTTCCACTTCCCTCATTCCCTCCCTTCTCCATTGGAGAACACATAAATATACTATCTATGAGATCCTTTTCTGCAGGCACTGGATCTAGTAGTGGCTTAGTCTAGATTTCTAGTCTTTAGAGCTATAAACAAAGACCTTCCTATTTTTTGTAAGTCACCTGATGCAAAGTACTGAACTACTGCAACACTGAAAAGATTCTGACAACAAATTTTGTTTAAGTTATTTTATATAAAGTCATTCCTACCAACTTTACAACACTTAACATTAGGAGGATGCATTGCTTCTTAGATTAGTGGTTAAAAAAAATCTGTGGGCTTGGGAAGTACACAGACCTGTTTGATTTTTTTTTT
>JADRCD010208306.1:0-18481 GCA_019843815.1 Montemys delectorum | reverse complement strand
ACCATAGCAGAGGGAGAGAGCTGACTCCTGCACGGTGTTCTGGCCTCTGCACACGTGCCGTGGTATATGTAAGTGCGCACATGCACACAGACCCAAACAAGAGGAAAAGAGTTTTCAAAAGATCTACTAAAAAGGAAATCAATTAAAATGTCTACATAGAGGAACCATAAAAGTGTTATGTGCAGAGTAGGGACTGAAGGAATATAAAATAAGATCGCTGGAGGAAGCGTCTGAGAGGCTTAGATGTGGCGGAGACTGCAGAGGGAGGGATCGCGAGCACTGTGCTCTCTTCAGATGCTCCTGCTTCCTAGACCCTCTGATTGTTAGGAAAGGGAGGGACCAGCACTGGGGGAAAGGCCTTCACTCCACTGTGACCACTGGTGGTGTGTGGCCTCTGTCTCTCCTCAGAAACGGGAGGAGCTGCAGCTCTTCATCCTCCTCTGTTCTGTGAAATCAAGCCCCACAGAACAACCGACTCCAGCTCTTTGCGCCCACATAGTTCCATCTCCGGCTACCTCCCTCCCAGTGCGCACTCCGTCCCTCATGGAGTACTACCCAGTCCTTCAATGCATCACCTCCCAGTCCAGCCCATGACAGCACCTCATTCTCACCATTCCCAAACTGGGGGTGCCAATGCTGAACACATCCCAGCCACAGCCCCCTCACCCGGCCTCCTGCTGGGCCTCAAGTCGGTACCATACACCGTCATTGCCACCTTCCTCTCCAGGATCAACCTCCTCAACACCTCAGAACTGATGCCTCAGGTCTCTGCTCCTCCCTTGCGCCCACTTCAGCTAGGGCCCTTGAACCAAAATAAACCCGTCAGCGCCCACAGGCCTCAATCCTTGTTCCACCCAAACAGGGCCAAAGTCAGAGCCCAGCAGCCCCTCCTTCCCAACCTTCAGTCTTCTGGGGATTTCTGAAGGTTTTAATTGTGCTTACATACCCCGCCCCCCCACCCCGTGCACAGCGAGCATGTGATCTGACAGAGCCAATCAGAGGCCTTACCTGGGACCTTTTTTTTTTTTTTTTTTTTTAATTGATGCCACTGAAGAATGAAAGGAACCAAAAGTAAGTCAGGAGCTGCCAGCCACTGTCTAGGGGGCCACATGGGACAAATAGGGCCAGGACAAAGAGCCAAAGGATGAAGAGAAGGAATCAAAGACAACAGTTGCCAGTGCAGGGGACTGGTCCACCTGATCTGAGGGAACTTCCTGTACTATAAGAGCAAGTCTGAAGAGGCTGATTGGAGCCTGACTCAGGAGCTAGTATCAAGCTCTGGGAAGTCCTCCAGGGAATCATGCTGGCCTGATACAAAACTGAGCTTCAGGTTCCTCAACTGTGAAACTGAGGGGAGAACAGGACTTGCCTCACAGAACCATGGAGAGACTGAAGAGGTAATGAATTAAAAATGCTTCCTCGAGTGCCTGGCACTGAGAAAACGTCGATAAATCTTCACAATTATTAGAGCCTGACTCATCCACCCACAGATTTCTCTCCTCTCTCAAAATCCCTGGAGCGCCACAAGTGGACGTCGCTCCACCAGAAGCTGTGTTCCTATGCCACGCCACACCGTGCCATGCTTTAAGGTGAACAGAGCTTTATGACGTCAACCTTTCATTCATTCTCACACCTCACACCATCCCCATTTTCCAGACGAGAAAAGCAATTTCCACTTGCCTTACTTTCCTGGCTCAGTTTGAGTGATTTTTCGAGACAGTTTCCCTGTGTAGCCCTGGCTGTCCTGGAACTCACTCTGTTGAACTTGAACTCACAGAGATCCGCCTGCCTCTGCCTCCCGAGTGCTGGGATTAAAGGCGTGTGCCACCACCGCCCGGCAACCACAGCCTTCTAATATAGAGATTTGCCCAGTGGAGGAGTTCATTTATTCATTCAACTCTTTGCTGAGCGCTTGCCATGTGACAAGCACTGTGCTTTGAGGGCATGATGGTTGTTGTATTCAGTCCTTTTAACAAATCTAAGAAGCACGTTCTAACAAACATGCCGTCCACGTCCTTAAAGAAAGAAGGGAGGGTCCTAAGGCGCATAGCTCTGACATACCAGTAAAGGATCATGGATCCCGGGATAGCACTCTCTCCACAGCCTTCAAAACAGGGCGGCTCCCAGCAGAGCTGGGTCAGCCTACGTCCCAGTGCCCCGGTCAGCAGCCTTGAGAGACTCCAGCTCCTGCATTCGGCCGGCCGCATGGCTGAGTTTCCTATCTGAGCTGGGAAAGAGGTAGAAGTGATGCCTGTGGGTGACAGGCTTATCCTCCACATCACCCCATCATTCACCAAAGTGGTCGAAGCAGAAAGCTGCGTGGCATAACAGGGGTTTCCCCCTCCCCCCACCAGAGAGTCTCTGGGTCACAAGGCTGTGGCTGGGTAGAAGGGACAGGGGGTGGTCTTGCTTCCACTTTTGGGTGATATGACATCATCATCCCATTTGCTCCCACTTTCAGAAGTGTCACTTGCACCCAGCCCACCAGCTGCCCACAAAATCTCAAAAGCCTCTGGGGACAGGCCAACAGCTCTGCCATCCTCACTTCAGAGCCTGACTCAGTAGTCATCACGAAAGGATCTCAGGCTCCCAGAAAGCCATAGCACACAGTCAGACGCACTCATGAGCAAGCCACATCTCCCACCACTATGGCAGCCACGAAGGGGGGGGAGGAGGGGATGAGTCTGGATCACAGACTCCTTTGCTTGCGCTAATGGTTACCATGGCACAGCCCCTAACGCAGAGAGAATAAAAGGTTTGTGCCCAAAATAGATGCTGTGAGAGAGCTGGAATTGTTCTCAGGAGTCAACAGGAGCCACCACAGACTTCATAAAGGAACGCCTGTTGCTGGGTGTGGGCCACCACGGCTTCTGTCTCAGGCTATGCCTTATGGCAACCAAACCTGGCTTCCCGTGGTCTGTGTTCATGTAAGGACTACAGGGTGTCCAAGCATGAATACACTTGGGAGAGGCAGCATGTGGTCCCTGGGGAGTTCAGTGGCAGCTTCTACCCTCTTCCGGAGGTGGTTCCTGGACAACCGCACTGTGTTTCTCTCAAGAACAGGCCACACTTGCCAACTGCAGAACCTCTTCATTCACTCTCCCCAGACCCCTTCATTTGACTCTTGCTCCCCTCCCCGTACCTTTCAACTCATCGGAGACTCAATTTTGAAAAGAAAGCTGGGAGGCCTCGAAATAGGTCTGTGAGAAGGTGAGACATGTGTCTGGCTTTTGGGGGCCCCTGGGGCCATTGACTCAACTGTCTGAAAACACTGGCTTACTCCAGTGTCTGAAGTGACTATTAGTAAGCATTGCTGGTACACAACAGAGCCCAGGAAGACTAGACTAGAAGTTAGGAAAATCCCTCCAGTGTATCCTAGAATTTCTACCCTCCCCCACACCCCCCAAGTGAGGACAGTAGTGGATCCGGCTCCTTCAGGAACAGTGAAGGCTTGGGTCACTAATGAGGTGGCACCTACTGAGGCTCTCCTGGCTTCAAGTGGAGTTAATACAGAATTTTTAGCAGATCACAAATGTGGCCTGTGAACAAACAGAAAACACGTCTTTTGTGTATTTTCTATAATTTGGGTTACAGGCACTGGTGAGCCACTTGACATGGGTGCCAAGAACTGAACTCACATCTTCTGGAAAGAGCAAGGGCTCTCAACTGCTGAGCTACCCCTCCAGCCCGATCTTGAATTCTTGATCTCTAGCCTCCACCTCTCAAATGCTGAGGTTACAGGTCTGTGCCACCATGACCAGAGAGGATTAGAACTCTGGACAGGTAGAATGCCCAGTTGTCCCGCTATTGTGTGGGAGGTCAGAAGGCTAGGAAAGATCCACATGAAAGCCAGCTCTAGCCAAAGTACCAACTAAACGGCACAGATGCTAGCACCCTTCACTGCCTTCTCTGTAAAAATATGTATGGGCCCTTTAAATAGTTCTCCTTTGCTGGCTGGCACAATGTAAAACTTAGTAGAAGACCCTGGAGAGCTGGGCAGTGGTGGCGCATGCCTTTAATACCAACACTGGGGAGGCAGAGACAGGTGGATCTCTGTGAGCTCAAGGCCAGCCCAATCTAGAGTGAGTTGTAGGACAGCCAGGGATACAACCAGAAACCCTGTCTCAAAAAATCACAGATGATGGAGGAGGGAGGAGGGAGGAGGAGGAGGAGGAAGAAGAAGAAGAAGAAGAGGAAGAAGAGGAGGAAGCACTAGAGAGATATTCAAGGAACTGTCCTTCCTAGACCCAGTGTGCTGTCATAAAGGTCCCTGTATCATACAGCATCCAAATCTCACAGCCTAGATGCTTTCTAGCATCAAGCTCTCATAGGAGACCAAACTTCCCAGCACTGAGTTCTTTTGGCAACGGGCTCCAGCAGGGCAGGAGAGTAGCAGCCAGCACTCCCTAGGGGAGATAAGCAGTGTACCTTAAGGAACACATCCCCTCTAGACCCAAAAGGTCCACTAAGATTCATCCACATGACACCAGTGACTCCTCTGCCATCTAGGGAGCAATGGCCACACCCTCTCCCACAAGGGCTGGCTCTCAGCCCCAGGGCAGCCTCTTCCCTGGGTACCCTGGCAGTAACAGGCGTAGTAGCTGTTCTCATGCCTGCCCCTGTGTATTCACTGGAGTTCATTTTCTCTGGCTGACCAAGCCTTATTATCCCAGCCCTGTTACAGTTAATCGTTTTTCACATTAAACCTTCCTTGTTCAAAACACCATGTGGTTTGCCTCCTGATGGACCCAGTCTGACGCAGTCACTCGTTTATGTCGTCTTTGGCTTGTTGGCAACCCTGCCAGCCACCCACCCCACTTCAAGTACTCATCTACACTCACAGTTGAGCTGGGCTACAGGGTACAAGAGCCCCTGCTTCTGGAAGCTCACAAGCCCAAGGATCGTCTGCCCTGGCTCTGTACTGCGGTCAGGGCTAGTGGGGAGGCAGCCCTACCTTCACTGCTGGACTTCTGCATTGACCTCCACTCTGCCCCCAGTTCTTTTCTTAATGAGGACAGATGCCCCACCTGCAAGGCTCTGTCCATCTTTATTTTCTGTCTGCCCATCTGGACGCACAGGTCAAATTCTGCTCTCAAGAACCAGGCTCCTAGAGCTGGCTCAATTTCCTAGCTCCTTCTTTCTGTGTGTAGAAATGGCCGTCACCCCTTAGTTCCATAACCCAGTCCTCCAAAGTCTCTCACCCTTCACTTCACTCCAGGAACCTTGTGTCACTGGACAATAACCTTGGTGATGACACACCATCAGGCAGGCCTGCTTGTCTCTTCCTCTAGCCCACCCAGTCAGCAGAATGTTCGCACATGATTCCCTCAACCCAAACCTGATGTATATGAGAAGTTTACAACTGACTCCAGTGATGGATGCAGTCCCAGAGGGTATTCAAGACAATCGCATTGTACAATTACAAGGGTGAATTGTACAGGATGCAAATTTATCTTGATAAAGCTGACTTCCCCCAGCCGTGAGGTGCCGATGATTTTCACACACTGACCTGACCTTATACTGTCAGCTGTCACTGGTCTGACCTCACCTTTCCCAGGTGACCCCTTGTTTCCACAGTCTGTTCATACCATTTTCTTCTGAAGCCCCCTGGGAGCTCTCACCCCATCCTTCAGGTTGACATGTCTCCTTCCTTTATCCCTCTCTGACCACCTACCTACCAAGGGTCTGTGGGTGGTCATGCCACACCACACATGTATATAGATGTGTCTAGTTTCCTAAACACATGAGGTCAAGGTTCGTGTCTTGTTCCCATCCAGACAGCATAGCCCACACACAGTTGGGGCTGGCCTCTGTCCTGTTCTAGTTGACCCTTGAGGCAGAGAGGGCTATGCAAAGTCACTCCTCTGCAGCTGCAACATCCCCAGCCCAGTGCTGCAGTGACTAGAGCAACCTACCCCCACCATCCTCCTTCTGGAGGTCACTTGACAAAGCTCCAAGGCATGGGAAGACCATGCGGAGGTGAGGCACTAGTCTACCATCTGCAAGCCAAAACGGACCTGCCATGGATTTTGCAGGTCTTCCTGCCCCCAGATGCCCAGGTGAAGAGGTCATAAGGATCCCAGGAAGGGTCTGGCCTCCCACCCCTTGGGAAACTGGCTTGCCTGCAACCTCTTTACCACAATGTCAACAGCTATGCTTCCCCCAGACCCACTGTCATCTTTTTTTCTCCACAGAGCATGCTAATAATTTATGGAGCTGACCACTCCTAGGTCAGAACTGGGAAATCGCCAGGCTCTTCAGGACCAGGAATATGGGTGGAACTTGGACTCCTCCTCGGAAAGCGAGGCAGGAGGGAGCAGTTCTTAGAATTCTCCATGGGTCCTGGTCTGTCTCCCTCTTCTCCGAAATGGCCCAAACCAAGCCATTGGTGGAAAGCGTTGGCATTTAGAGGTGTGGGGTTCAGTTTCCTAATCTGTGAAGTGAGGTGAATGAGAATCATCATCTCGCCGGGCGTGGTGGCGCACGCCTTTAATCCCAGCACTTGGGAGGCAGAGGCAGGCGGATTTCTGAGTTCGAGGCAAGTCTGGTCTACAGAGTGAGTCCAGGACAGCCAGGGCTACACAGAGAAACTCTGTCTTGAAAAATAAAGAAAAAAAAAAAAGAAAGAAAAGAAAAGAAAATCATCATCTTACAAGTCTACCTCAGATATGAGAACAGGAGATGAATGTTTAGCTCAGTGTCTGGTACATGGTAGATGCTCAGTAGATATTTGTTTTAAAAATTATTCTGTGACTTAGGATAAAAGGCTGGGTCACCTAGATTGTGTGGTAAGCTCACACTCCTGGGTATCTGCTGCAGCCTGGCTCAGGGAAGCAGCTTTTCCTCTAGGACAGCCTTAGAAATCGCTGTAAGTCACACAGAGTGCACACCATCAAATGCACAGAGAGACCAAGCAATCTCTGTAAGTCACACAGAGTGCACACCATCAAATGCACAGAGAGACCAAGCACATACACACACACTCACACATACACGAACACACGCACACACGCGGGGTTGGGGGGGGGAGAGAGAGAGAGAGAGAGAAACGCAAGCACACACAGGGCCACATAGAGACATGATGTATACACATAGATTCATACAGACATACAAACACATACCTATCAGCACAGATACACATACAGAGGCACACAGACATAGAGATCGTGACACAAACACAAAAGACAAACACAGACACATGCACATACAGACACAGATGGATGCAGAGTCATACAAACACTCACAGATGAGAAACAGACATAGGAACACATGCACACATGCACACAAACACATGCACACACACGCACACACACGTACACACAGAACGGCTCACACGGCGACCCACGAGCACTTGCCCTCCAGAAGCTGCGGACCCTGGGGACACCTGGAGCAGGGGACCTGCCATCACCTCCACACAGATGGGAGTCTGCACATTTCACCTACTGTGTGGGCCAAAGAGGCATTTGGAAACCAGCTTGGGAAGCTCCTAACCGCTCACAACATTGTTCTGCAAGAAAATACAAAACATTGCCCTAGAAACAAACATTTGCAGAGAACCCTCCAAAAGCTGGGAATTGCCTGCACCAGGAAAGTAACAGAGCAAGGAGAAAAAAAAACGCATAAACTTGGTTTGCCTCTGTAAAATTAATACCAATTACAAAAACATTTATGTGAACTGCTTACCATTTACACCTAATTACCATGCAGAACAATTATGCATATCATTAAGAGCATACAGGATTAATTATGCTGTATGTTTCATGTGATTACACCTCCACACCCTGAGTTCACAGAGACCCAGTTTCCCCAGGGCCAGCCCAGGCTCAAGGCCCTTGCAAGGTTCTGCAGCAGATTCACAGCCAGCCACGCCCAGCTACACTGCTGCCCAGGGACAGCCTGAACAACATCATCCACATACACACCCCTGATGAGTAGCCATCTTTGGCCCAAGCCTCTAGAACACAGGGGAATCTTCAAATGTCTACCAATAGGTATAGCAAGGGTCACAGGGTCACAACACAGCTAAATGGCCCCACGGGAACCTGGACTCACTGGCTCCAGAGGGCTGGCTCTGTAAGAAGGACAGCCCATCCAGGTCCAGACCTCATCACTCCCAAGCTCACATGTGGCCCCATGACCGTCACATCTACACCCCCTCTCTGATCCCCTCAGCTCTCACCCTCAGTAGCCTCTCAAGTGTACTGGAGTGACCCAGGCTGGTGGCAAAGAACTGAGCATAAGGAAGTCACTGGGACCTGACAGAGACCATCATAGCTACAAAGACCAGGAGACGCCACTGAACCAGCCGTTCAGCTCACAGGACGGGGAAGGGAAAGCAGGCATCTGCAGACGCGCCTGCTCTGTGCCAAACCGGGAGCACACGTGGTTAAATTGAAATCCTCAAACACCTGTGAAGCTGACTGTCTAAGGAGTCTTTCAAAAGACAGTGAAAGAAAACAGCCAGGCTTCGCACAAGAACCATATACCCGGCAAACAAACAGCCGGAAAAGCCTCTGAGATTATATCCACTCTGCAGATGGCAACGTCAAGGTGGGCAGAGGCTGGGTGATCCCCTCAAGGACACCAGCCAAGGAAGGAGCAGAGCCAAGGTCAAACCCCATCTACCCAGTGCCAAGTCTGATGGCTTTGGCACACCGCCACACTGCCTCCACCCGAGTTCAGCAATACCAACATGGCTCATGTCCTTATCCCAAAAAAGACGTCTTTTGAGCAGTCTTTTGATTCTACTTCATGAAATACTAACGACTCCTTTCTCTCCAACAGGTTTTTTTTTGTATCTTTTCTATTCCCTTACCAAAAAGGCTGGTCCCAGATTGTCCCCTTCTCCTATGGCAGACTTAGCTCTGATGGAGAGGGGCAGCTTTACTCAAGCCCAAGGACATTCTCAGAAGGTGCCAGTCATACTTACCCAAGTGGAGCAGCCTGGGAGTGGAGGATTAGGCCCGAAAGCTCATCTTTGGGGGAATCACCAAGAAGCAGACACCCCAGGTCAAATCCCCAAACACCAGGAACACCGCCTGATGCCTGTGGCACAAGCCTGGTGAAGTCACTGCCTCCCTCACGCATTTGCAGGGATGCCTACCACTGATGAAAGCAACGGCCCTTCCTCACCCATCCCCACGGACACCCCCTTCAGGCCTTCTGACGCAGACTCTCTCCTCCTTCTGCGAGCCTGGCCCAGGCCCAGCGCCAATGTCTCCCAGAAAGCAACACCCCAGAGCCCTCATGGACTCTCCTGGGCACGCAGAAAGCAGAGAATCACCCACCGCCTCTCCTCCCTCCCTTTGGAGCACAGCCCTTGGTGCAGACCACACTGAATCTCTGCATTTCTACACTGGCTTCTGAGTTTCTCCTTCTGGGTGCCCCAGAATGACCTTCCTTGGATGTCACTGGGGGCCGAGGACTCCAAGTGTAACTCTCGCCCTCATCTGTGGATAACACCACAGCTTCCGAAGCCTGGCCAGGCCCAGCCCTCTAGCTTCATCAGGCTGAATATGCCCTTGACCATCTAGCTAACTGCTCCATGCCCTTCCACTCAGCTTAGGCGTCATATCCGTCAGAAATCCCTCCAGGACATTCTCTGCTTGTGACTAGGCTTCCCTTACCCAGCCCCAGTAAGGACATGAGCCCCCTTCCTGTTTTTTTTCAAGCTGACCACAGCTGGTAATTCATTACCCATCTCTCACCTGAACATGCAGGGTCCTAGGTTAACCAGCATGTGGCACCCAGGAGGCCTTTCAGAAATGAATAGGAACACTATACATCTGGAGCAAGGGACCTCCAGGGAAAACTGAAAGGCTGCTGGACCTGCCACACTGGGGCCTGAGTTTAAGGTGCCAAGCTGGCCGGGTGGTGGTGGCACACGCCTTTAATCACGGCACTTCGGAAGCAGAGGCAGGTGGATTTCTGAGTTCGAGGCCAGCCTGGTCTACAGAGTGAGTTCCAGGACAGCCAGGGCTACACAGAGAAACCTTGTCTCAAGGGGGGAGGCGGGGGGAAGGATGATGTCAAGCTGTTGGGAGGGTGTTGACCGGAGAAAATGCAGAGGCACTGCCCAGCTCCACTGGTCTTTTAAGATGAGCCTCCAGTACCAGGCAGGGCATCAGGCTATTACCAGCCAGGCTGAGAACCACAGGCCTCTGAGTGGATAGCAACAAGCACACTGTTAATGGCAATAAAGCCAGTAGAAGCCATCGCAATGCCACTTGCCAAGCTGGTTATGATCTAGACCCTCCCATGCTCTAGACTATGGGCGAAGCCAGTAGGGCCAGCAGGACCACAACCCACAAGAGATTGGGGGCGGGAGTGGGGCAGGAGCCTCGATAGCCAATGCCTGGCTTTGAAGTGGGAGTGACAGAGACCATGGAGGTAGTTCAGGAAATGAAGATTTCTGTTGCCAAACCTGACGACGTGAGTTTGACCCATGTATGGTGTACAGATATCCCACAGGTTGTCCCGGTCCCCACACGTGTGCCTGCCCCCCCTGTATAAATTGATATACAGTTACCCAAGTGACTCTCTTCACTTCATCTTAAGGGTGAAGAGAACAGTTGTTTCGTAGGCTCCTCACAGCATAAGGCCTTCATGAGGGTCCCCTTACTCATGGACCATTGTATAATGAACCCCACTTTATGGAAGGAGGCACTTCCTTCCTGGGTGCCTCCTGTGTGTAAAATGAGGACTCTGTCCTCGTTCAGTTTACAGAGAAAGCCTGCAGCTCAAAGCTGCTTAGGGCCAGGCAGCTAATGAGTCTCAGCAGCTGAAGATGCTAACAGCAGTGTGTGTGTGTGTGTGGGGGGGGGGGGCTGCCTGACTCCAGAGTGAGTTCCCCCTTGTTTGTCACGCACAAGCATGGAACTACGGTCTGTTCGAAAGAGGGACAAGCCCTGGGCTTCCTTCCACTCTGGGTTCTTTTCTTCTCCCAGTCTTAGCCCTTCTAGTCTTCTCTGCAGCAGGGCAGCCAGATCCAAGAGGCATCCGCGGCCAGAGCCAGGGAGAGGACGGAGGAAGGTGAGGTAGCATGATATTGTTGTCAAACAACTGGCCCTGAGCTCCCCAGAGCAGCAAGGTGACCAGGAAAAGGAATTTTTATGTCCCCGTCTCGGTTGCCACCCAGCCTGCTGCTTCCCACCTCCTCAGGAGCTCCTGGATCACAGCAGGACACAACTTGAGTCCTCACACGAGGCAAGTTCTACAGATTCTCCTGTACCTGTGGCAGGGCCTTCTGACAACGTGATCATCCTGGAGTGTGGCTTCTCCAGGTGCTCTACCAAGAGCTGGGCTGAGAGACCTGCCCTCCCCCTGGCTGGATCTTTAGTTATGCCTTTAACACCCAGGGGACAATGTGGGTGACTAGCCACTACGGTGATGTCTTTCAGGGGGATTTTCAAAGAGTTTTCCGCCATCCTGGTCCTAGCTTTGTCCCTGGGAACTGAGTACAAGCAAGATCCTCTGTTTTCAGCCCTTCCCCAGATCTAGGCCTCTTCCTGCATAGACTGAGTCACTTAGAAATTTAAGCCAATTTCTTTCTACTTATTAATATCTTATAATTTATTTATTTGAAACAATCTATGTATATTTGGCTGGCCTCAAACTCAGAGCGATCCTCATGCTTGTTTCCCAAGTACTAGGATGAACGCGCATGCACACACACACCTTTATGTGGCTTCCTGGGGATTGAACTCGGCTCTCCAGGCTTGTGTGCATCCACTGAGCTATCTCCCTCTGGCTGTCTTGCTGTGTTTCTGTATTTTTATCCACGAGCTTTCCAAAAGTTTGATTTTTCCGTTTGCAGATCTCTCCCCAAACCTCATCCAGTATCTGTTCCCAGTGCTTGTCCCAATCACCCTGCCTTGCCTACATTAGGACTTCTACTAACCTTGCACTGCAACTTCTCTATGCCTGAGGTTTCCTTTTAGGGACTGTCCTTCAACAGAAGTAGCCCAGGCTGCGCTCACATTCACTCAAATTCACTATGTAGCAGACGATGCCCTTGAACTCATGATCCTCGTGCCTCTACCTCCCAAATGTCCACAAAGTCCAGCTTTCTGCTTTGAGACAGTGCCTCACTCTGTAGCCCAGGCTCTCAGCGATTTTCCTGCTTCAGCCTCATGAGTGCTGTGATCATAGTCTTGAGCTCCATGCCTGGTTTCTGCTGGTTATTTTTCCTCACAGGCAGCCATGCCCTGAGGCCTGGATTCCCATTGGTCCCAGGTAATGAGTTTGTAGCTCCATTCTGCAGACTCTCCTTCTACTTCAAGAGTTTCTGGATAGAAGATGGTTCTACCTCACCCCCTTTTAAGGGGTGTCTTTATTTTGTTATTGTTGTTGTAACTACAAACAATCAAAGTCATGTTTTTTCAGAGAATACAAAAACACATGGAAAAAAAAAAAGGCTATACTCTTGATGACAGGTTGGTGTGTGTCCTTAGAGGGAGATCTTTCATATGCATTCATTAACCTATAAATGGAATTACTTTTTCTTTGAGAAATGCTGTCACTATGTAGTCCTGGAACTCACTGTGTGGACTAGACTGGCCTTGAACTCACAGGACTTGCTTCTCTGTCTGTCTGTCTGTCTTTCTCTCTTTCTTCCTTCCTTTTTTTTCCCCAAGACAAGGTTTCTCTGTGTAGCCCTTGCTGTTCTGTAAACCAGGCTGGCCTCAAAATTTAGCCAGCTGCCACAGCCTCCTGAATCCTTGGATAAAAGGTATGCACCACCACCTGATTTTTTTTTTTTTAATTAAATTCGACCCATATGGTGGAAGACCCCACAGGTGTCCTTTTGACTTCCACATGCTTGTTGTGCATGTGTGTAACATACACTTACACATCAAACATAGTAAAATTTTAAACAGTTTTAAAAATACCTCCAAGCACTTAGAAAGCAGAGAATTCAAGGCCAACCTAGTCTATAAAGGTAAGAGATTAAGCACATTGTAATTTCGGGATGCCCCAACAGCACCTCAAGGAGACTCAACCAATCAGAATAGACACTTTCACTGCCTTGTCCATTTGTAAACTCATCTCTTTGGACTCTGTATTAATCACACAGGCCCATTCCATCAGGAGGCCTCCTCTCCATAGCTTCTGCCACCTGAGGTGTCAGAGGATGCCTCTGCCTGGCAGGGGCAGGTTACACTGTTGGGAACGCTCCAGAGTCTTTTGGGAAACAGAAAAGGCATGCTTCAGGGTCACGGCCACTGGCAGAATCTCAGTGAAGCAGCCCATAGCCAACCGACAGTTCAGCGCACAAGGGCGAGCCCTCAACCCCACAGTCGCCAGCCTAAGTTTCTCACGTTGCTTCTCAGAGTGAAAGTGTCTACAGCACCAGTGTCCACCTCCAGGGTAAGAAGAGCACAGGGGCTGTGTACAGAGGTTCACAGGTTCACATCTGTAATCCCAGCAGGCTAAAGGAAGAGCACCATGAATATGGGGCTAACCTCGGCTAAAGTGAGACACTGCTGCAAAACTCCAAACCAAACAAAAACAAAACAAAACAAAAAAAAACCTACTGGGCTAGGAGCAGGAAACCCCAACGTCAGTCCCATCACTGGCTGTAAGATGGCCACTTATCCATCCCATCTGTGTACCTAGATAGGGCAGTTAACAGGCTCAGAATTTAAAAGGACTTTGACATTTGAAACAGGATCAATAGGAATGACCACAGGAAAGAGCAAATGGGAAACTGGTCCTGTGTCTGAATAAGGTCAGGAAGCCTTAGGAGTCGGGGAGTCCACAGAAGGAAAGCAGGCGGTGCAGAGCAACAGTCACTGTTGGAAAACAATCCCTCCATAGTAGGATTCAGCAAGAAAGCCCTAGGTCAGGCTGCGGAGGGCCTTGTGCCCCACCTTCCTGTGGCGCAGCACCCACCCCGTCACCTGTTGGTGTGGGCTAGCCATCTAGGCGTCTCCCTGGAACAGGAAAGAGAGGGGAAGGCAAGGCAGAGCTGCAGCAGCAAGAATCTGTCATTCCACCTCCTTCCCTTCTAATCCCCTGAGAGATTGTTCTGGATGCTGGAGGGTCTCCACCTGGGAGTGTGGACAACAGAGGATGTGGAGACCTCCGAGAGACCAGAACAACAACAGAGACTCTTCGCTTGCAATCCACATCACTGTTGCTCTCAGTGGCAGCATTAGAGGACCTTGGCTAGGCCTTCCCCTACTTGCCAAGACCCCCTGGGGCTACACAACCAAACCCATGCTTTCCTGTCCCAAGTCTGAGCTCTTAAGCCCCAGACTACAGACTGTGAAAAATCAAGATCCTGCACCACCTGGGCTCAGCTGGCCTAGCCTGCTTTTCCTCCACACCCCCTGCAGGGAGGCTTAGTCATTGCTTGGGCACACACAGGACTCACTAAGTGCAGAGACCCTCTCTCCAAACTACTGGGAAGCCTTAGCCAAGACCCCAGCACCTCCCAGGCCCCCTCCACCTCCCGCTGCCCCAGATGATGCTCTTCCCCCACTCTACTCCTGGGCTCCGAGGCCCTCGGTGTTGTCCCTTCCTCCTAGAAGCCTACCCTGATCTCTCAGTTGGCAGTGACCTCCCTCTCCAGCACCCTGCATTATTAATTATTTGGGTACTCCTCAAAGCAGGCACTGGGCCCTGCTCACAGGAAATGCCCAACAAATACAATCTCAGACAAGCGGAAGCAAACATGAGGAAAACTCTACGGAATTCAAGGCAGAGTAAGAATAAAAAGCTGGAACAAACTCGGGACTGAAGGTGCTCACACAATCTGTTGACAAAGCCGTTTGTGAGAATGAAGTACACAGCCAAGATTTTTCAAGCATTGTCAGCTCAGCACCGTCCTTATAAAACCAAGGCTTTATAAAAGAGACAGGAAAATGGATGGGGCTTTTTAAAACTTCAAAAACGAGCTCCCCCCCCCCCCCCCGGCCTCCCCCACGCCCCGTGTACTCCAAATGCCGAGAGCATGGACAGCAACCCACACAATCACTGCCCCTTGACTAAGATGGTGACCGGCTCTTCCACACATCCTGGCAGCCAGCAGTTAAGTCCTACGGCTAAGCTGACTCAACAGATGCCTCCTCCCAACTCCACGACCCTCGCTTACAGCTGAACCTGGTTCATATAAAGCAAGCTGTGTGTCCATACATTTTGTGTGCAAATATGCAGACACATAGCGAGGACCCTATCTTGCCCACACAGTTAGCCAAACGAAGGCAGCTCGGACACAACACAGATCTCAGCAAAAGATCTGTATTAATGGAACTCACTTGGCTCATTTCTCAGGGAAAAAAAAAAACAAAACAAAACACTATAATCAACAAGACAAATGAAGCCAGATGCATGTCACCCCAGATACGAGGGAGGTTGAAGAAGGCCGAGGAAGGTTTGAGACCAGCCTGGGTAACTGGGATTTCAAAAAGAAGAGAAAAAGACCAACGACCCTAAATAAGCCCTTAAAGTGTACACAAACTTCCTTATAATGCCAGCACTTTGGCAAAGGCTAAAAAAATCAGTTGAAGGCCAGGCTTGACTACAGAGCAGGATCCTATCTCAAGGGTGGGAGGGGACAGGAGGGGAATGGAAAGGAGCCCTGGTCGGGAGCAGCAGAGTCCCTGCAGGAACCCAGCCTTGCTGAGAAGGCTGACAGCTTCTAAAGTGAAGCCAGAGGCAACCCCCCCAAGGACCACACTGCAGCTCTGACTTCTCCCAGCCAGACCTGCTCGATCATCAGTGGGGAGGAGGTGGTGAAGGAGACCCTAGGCAACTGCAGGCGCAGTAAGCAGTCAGAGCCAACCACCCAAGGAACCTGCTCTTAATGCTCAGGAGCTCCTAGCTCCCTTCCTAAGGGCTGGAGCATTCATGGAAACATCTCAGAAGAGGGCCTACCCGTCTGAAAGGCAAGGCCGTGTGTGCTAAGACTCCCTTTTCCACCCGGCTCCCTGACACAGGAATCTTGAGGGAGTCTGGGAAAGAACCGGGTCTGGGGGAAGGGGGAGGGCTGAGCTCTCCAGGTGATCTATAAACAGGTAGTGGCCACTGGGGGCCTCTAGGCAGGCAATAACCACCGGTCTGACTACCAACTGAAGGGATAACAGAGCGAGCCACATCCTGGAAGAGAGTAGGGACCCTGACCAAGCCACCTTCCTTAGGGGGAGCCCACTAAATGTCGAATGAACAGAACACCCAGGACTCCCCAGGAGGCAGATCACCTTCAGTCCCTCCCACCCACACAGGCTGGACAAGGATCCTTCCATTGAGCATCTTGTCCCTTGTGGCTTGTGGGAAAGAAGAACGGATGGGGCATGGAAGTGATAGTCAACTACCCTTAGGGACTGAGGGACATGCAACAGATTGGACTGGGGATGTCCCTTGCAAGTGACCCCCACACACATTTTTCCACACACGCACCTTCAAGAGAGAACCGAGTGGAGAGGCTGCGCGGAAGCTGTGTTTTCCATTCTCTGCAGTCAGACCTGACAGACCAACACATCATCCCTCCCCTCTCCGCCAAAGCCCACCCCCTGGCAGCCCCTACCTTCTCCATTACCACTACTGTGGAGGGAAAGCAGGCCACTCTAGCCCTATTCTGGGTCTGAAATTCCACCCAGAAAAATCGGAGCCATAGAATTTCAAAGCTGGAATGGACCTGCAAGCTGCATCCAACCCCCACCCCACAGAGGAATCCTGCCTGCAGACACCCTGACAGATGGCCGGCCGGCGGCCTCTCTTAAGACTCCTCCACCGTGGAAGGCAGGCCTTGCACTTGGGATGCTCATTCCTTGAGTCTAAAGGGCATACACCTTTCCTCAGGTCGGGCTCACGGTGAACACCAGAGAGCCTGGGCCAAGTTACAAGGAAAAGTTTGGGCCATCATGAGCCCAGGAATCAGGAGCTGCAGATTTGGTGGGGGAGAGGTACAAAGGAGGAGGACTCCGAGAGGCAGCAGGGCCTAGGGAAGGTGGCCACAGGGTGGGAGGAGGCAGGTGCCAGACCTATGACACAAGTTGGCCTGGGGCCCCTACCTGGTCTGTCTCTCTCTCTTACACACACACACACACACACACACACACACACACACACACACTTCGACAGAATTACCTGCCAACAGCTCCACCAGGGCCTTAATGGACCACAGAGGCAGAGGGGACAAGTCAGCTTGCCCCCAAAGCCCACAAGGAACTTCCACAACCCAACTATCCAAAGGCAAGTGACTGACTGTTCTAACTACCTGCAAATGACCCCTGCCAGCACAGAGGATAGCCCACAGGGGGTCTGCCAGGTTGCTGGGCTTCCCAAATCCCACAGGCCGGTCCTAACACCCCAGCAACGCAAGAATAGCTCCCCAGGCTGCAGCTGTCACATCTGCCTGGGAGGGAGGAGGCATTGTGGAGTAGCACCTGATCCCAGAATCCCTTCGCAGCCTGCCCAGGAGGAGGTTCAGCCGCTGGCAGCTCAGGGTGAAACATGAAGACTGAACTGTCCCCGGGGATGCTGATGGCAGACTCTGGGCACAGCAGCGAGGGGCAAGCTGGGTCACTCGGCCGAAGATACTCCTCTCCGAAGGCTCCTGTCCCCTCTAGTTTGAGAGGGGGCAGTTGTGCAGTCCCTAGCCCGCCCTTCCTCCCCAGCCCTACGCAGGCCAGAACTGCCCAGCTGGGTGCAAGACGCCATCTTAGGTCAAGGTGCAGCCACAGAAGGCTCCCCTTGGGAGCCCGGGAAGGGAGCTGTGAGACCCAGTGGGAACCTACTCCCACCCAGGGTGCCCACACCTACTCAGCTGGCCTTGCAGGAAAAGAGGAGAGGAGGGGATGCGGAGACAGGAGGAGAGCAACTGAGTGGGGAGCGAAGGGAGAGGGTGCCCCCAAGAAGGCAGGCTCCAGGAAAGCAAAATGAAGTTTGGCAGCCATAGGGCTGCGGGCCCCGCGAAGAGGGGTTGGGGGAGGCCGGGGGCGGGCCCTGGACGCATGCCAGCTCGGTCCGCGCCAACGAGGGAGGGCATGACGGCGTGGAGTGGGGAGCCCGGGTTGAGGGCGGGACACGATCGCGGCCGGCGCCGCACGGAGGCTCGGGGGGTCTCGTGAGGTGCGGGCAGCACGGGGCCTGAGACACCCCCCCCCTCGATCCGCAGCCTCGGCGAGGCCTCGTCCTTCACTGTGCGGATGCGAAGCTTTCAAGGACACGTCTACACCGGCCCGGCGGGGGTGCGTGTGAGTGTGTGCAGGGGGAGTCTGCTGCAGGGGGCGACCCCGGGCATCCCCACTGGAGTCGTTTCCAGCCTTGCCGCTCCCGCCCCCGCACCTTCTAGTCCTCCGCGGCCGGGCCCCGGGATCCTCGCCCGCTCCCGCCCCGCCCCCACACTGCGGCGCCGCCGCCGCCGCCGCCGCCGCCGCCGCCCGGCTCCCACGGCCCGCAGCGGGGGCAGGGAGGAGCCGGGCGCGACGCCCCCCCCCCCACGCCGTTCCGCCCGGCCTCCGCGGGAGCGTGCGCC
>JADRCD010208301.1:0-30109 GCA_019843815.1 Montemys delectorum | reverse complement strand
GGGTCGCCAGAGCTATCATTCCAGGTGTCAACCTTGCTGCCCTTTGACCCCAATGTGTCTTCCTTCCTTCAATGGCTATTACTAGCACTGTGTGTCCCATGTCCACCACTACACTGGTCGTCAGCTAACTAATGTTGGGACCGAGGCTAATGTTTCATCCTTAGGGATGCTATGGACAAGGGGAGGCCCTTCACGCAGGCGGGAGGTGTCTCCAAGGCTCTGTGAGGACTGGGGAGGCGTGCGCCCACACTCCGATGCCACAGGGCCTGAGAGCTGCTTGGTCCTGTAGACTGTGCTCACTCTCCTACTGTTCTTGTGACCTCTCTTTTCACTGGACTAATTTCAAAGGCTTTGAAAACACACAGTGACAACAACAGAGTCCTCAGGCCAGGTGTAGCCACAAAATGCATACAAGCACCAGCACTGACACCAAAAGGGCATTGAGCCAAGGGCCAAGAGCCTCCATCAAACCCACTATGAGCACTCAGGCATGCCACTTTCTCAGGCATGAGAGGCCCTCACAGGGGCAGGTGAGATACCTGATCCCAACCACAGAGGATCCTAGAATGATCTATTAGAAGGAAAGACTCGTACACTCCGAGGGAAGAGAGGAGTGCAGAGGACCCCAGGCTACTGCTTGTCTCTCTGATGGAACTCCAGCCTTTTGGGATGGTAGGTAAAAGTTTATGCCTTTCATTTTAAAGCATTGGAAAAAAGCAATGAAACCTAGAAATAGGAACCAGAAAATCAGACAGTGCAATTAGCTGCTGCTGGATTTTGATGTGGGCCATGGGTATCGGGGGTTTTACAAGGCAGTGGGGCCTCACACATGTTCCTCGTGCAAAGGTCTCAGCAACCACCTCTGGCCCGATCCATGCCAGTGGCTCATTAGGAGAGGCTGGGTACTTCACAGCTTTCATTAGGTCCTGTGACCCACCAGCATGTGGCACACGGTCAGTGCCAGCCCTACCTCAAGATGAAAGGGCTGGGGACCAGGACTGTACTTCAAACAGGTACAGCCTGAATGCTCAAGATCATCAAATGTGTTCCCCTCTCGTCAGAGGTTAATGGGGCAGAGGCCTGGGGCTTTGTTGCCTTAATGAGGAAAGGAGAGAGCAGGTGGAGCCGCGCTCACCTCTGATGGCTGGGATAAAAGCAGACTGCTTCCACATGGAGGCTGGCTGGCAGACCTCCACACGGGCTTAGAGGAACTCTGTCCTCTTCCTGCCGACTTGGCACAAGGTGACAGACACTGACAGCTTTGAGAAGGCAGAAGTGAGAGCTTGTCTGAGGCTCACCCTGGAGCCTGCCATTTTTCTTCAGCAAAAACCTTCTCCTTTCCCAACTCAAAGCCCTGGGGGCAAGCTGGGACAACTTTCTGTGAGCCCTCAAATTCCCGTCCAGACCAAGAGACTCATTAGTACTGACACAGAGTTTAGACTTGACAGTAAGAAATGGCCCAGCAACTCCTGGGCCCGCCCACCCAGAACCCACAGCACAATTCCATCCACAGGAAACAACTCTCCATGCCCTGTTAGTGAAAGTAGCAGAGCCTCATCTGGTTCCCTTGAAGGGACTCTATTCCCAGGGAATAATCCTGTTGGATGGCCCATTCCTGGTAGGCAGGAAGCTGAGGGCCAGAGACTAGCCTTCCCCCAATTCGCTTCTGAAGATATAAGGAAAGCTGACAGACACTGGCTGAGAACACCAGACAGGACAGCACTGGATGAAGAGCTCACAGCAGACTATACGATGAAGAGCTCACAGCAGACTATACGATCAAAGAGCCCAGTGGTCCCTGCGGCTGACACCATGCAGCTGTCACAACTGTGCACATGAGAATCTGTGTTGCAAAGATGGTGTGGTGACTCTCACACTGTCGTGAATATGCAGCCCACCCACTCCCTGACATCAGTAGGTGGTTCCAAGGGATCTTTGCCTACCCAGGCCTCTGGGCAGCATTACACGTACTGCTGATTAGCGTTTAAAATGAACGCTTGTGTCCTGTGAAGAGCCCTGGATGCGTGGGGCACAGCCAGCAGAGACTCTGACCACCATGGGGCAGGGGTGCTCCTGAGTGTCAGGTAGGAGCCCCGTGTGAGACAGTCTGTGTGGCAGGTGCAGGTGGCAGTGTTGTTGTCCCTGACTACACACACGCACTCACAGACGTGTACCCCGTGTAGTTTGTATACTGAGTCATCTTGGACGGACTTCTCTCTGGACTTGGATCGAGAGCTTTGGGCCAGGCACCTGCTCCTATTTTGCCCCATAGTCACAGTACCTACAAGCTAGATTGCTTTAGATTCACCTGGGCAGGTGCTCTCATGCCTGCTCTGTGCCAAGGGCACGAGTGTGAGTGTGAAGGGTGCCTGCTGACCACAGGTCCTGGATCATCATCAGACAACAGCAGATTAAAACTGGTGGAGCCAGAAAGCACAGGGCATTTCCCCATCAAACTCCTCCAATTGTGGTGGGCCTGGCTGACTGAAAGAATATTGCAGTTACCACACACAGTCCCCCATCCGAGACCATCAGCACAGAGAGCCACCTCTGCCATCCTCAGGCCAGTGATCACATCTAGCATTGTCTTAATCCGCAGGGACTACAAAGCCGTGTGAATGCAGAAGTCCCTGCAAACAGTTTAGCAACCAAGGTTGGTTGATCCAGGCCCCTCAACACCTGGGAGCCAGGCACTTGCCTCTCCCAGTGTGAAGAATCTACTTAGAAACCACTAGTTTATATTAGATTAGAATAGTTTTACAATATGAAATGTAACAAAAAAGAAAGATAGAAATTCAGAGACGAATTATGCCGGTTAGTCTCCTATCTTATGAAACCTAACACAAGAATATATAAATAAATCTATGACCAAAACCTTCTCAGTGGGCAAAACTGAGTGGCCCAAGGCTCTAGCCCAGCCTGGCTCGGGTCAGATGACTTTAAAATGACATCTCAAAATTCCCCCAGGACCCCTGCTATGACAGGCTTCTTAAAGCATGGAAGGCAGTGTATACGGTATAATTTTATCCTTTAGAAACATGCCATTTCAGTGAAAATAGGAATATTTAAGGCTTAACCTGGGAGGTAAATATCTATTATTTAAGGCACGAAGTTCGCTTTAAGAAAAGAAATCTAAGCTACTTCACACATCCCCCTGCATGGACCTTCTGCCTCTGGCTCCTCACAGTGTCTGTCAGAACAACATTTATAAAGTTACCTGTCAGACCCAAGCCTCCTCTGCTTCCTCTAAACGAGACAAAACGCATTATTCCATTTGCAAGGTGTAAGCATCCCCTAGTTTCCTGCACATTAAAATGTTTGTTTTTAGCTCCTGTGCCACCTCAGCACTTACACAGGGAGATGACAGGCCAGCAGACTGATGGAGGACAAATTTATTCAGTGCTGGAGTTGGGCCAACACGCACACCTTCATACACAGTGGAAGCAAGGTCTGAATTAACAGAGCCAATTAACTGACGAAAACCATTTGCCTTTCAGCCAGTCATTCTGACTTGGTTACTAAGCAAAGGACACCATCACGTGACGCTCTTCCACCAAGACATAATGCGCACTTGAAACAATCAACTTAAATTCGCTTTTAAGACCCCGAGTAACATTAGCATCCCATGATATATCCCTGAAGACAAGAGAAATCTTCTCACAAATTGGTCTTGCTTTCCCTCCTCCTAGCTGGGGATTGCACCCAGGGTGGCTTTCACTATTTTTTAAACCTAAATTCCCTGTACTCGGTTAATTAAGAGTTCGTGTTGGACTCTCATTACCTCAGATTGTTTTCAGCCCCAACTCTTCATTACAAACACCACCGCCTAGAGACATCTCTTCCCAGACACGGGAAGTCTTCTGTTATTGGAAGTTCTATTTCCCTCTGCAGAGTACTGGTCTCCTGGCAGGGTACAGGGGCATCCTGGGAACTTACGACTGTGCCCTGGAGGCCTCGCTGCACTCACAGGAGCTAGATCTGACCCATCTTCCTGCCCCACAACCTGAGAGGGTAGGGGCCAAATGTCATTCTGGCGAGTTGGAGCTACCACAGCAGCCTTAGTCAGAGGCACAGACCCTGGGGAGCTGCTGGTGTTTGGAAAGGGTGACCCCCTCAGGATAACCAGCATGGAAACCTCACCAGCTGTAGAGCTGTCTGTCACTGCAGATGGCACTGTGTGCCTTTTCTGAGAGGAAAGAAATGATCGTGGAGGGAAGGACCCCTCGTGGATGCTCGGTAGGTGGGTTAAAGCACAACCTGAAGGCGAGGCCGTGTGGTGCAGGCCTGTAATCCCAGCCTGCAGCAGGCTGAGGCAGAAGGGGCACACATTCAAAGGCCCAGTGGGTTTCAGAGTGAGCTCCAAGCCAGCTCTGACAACTCGGAGATTGCCATTTCAAAATGAAAAGGTAAGAATGAAATTAAGAGTGTGGGTCGGTGGTAGAGAATTTGCCTAGCATATACTGCAAAACTAAACCAAACCAATAACAAAACCAACTTCCCGCACTCAGGAGCACTCGGAAGGATGGCAAGCAGACAGTGTTTGTCTGATCCGCATAACCAGGACGGGCACTCTGGACTACTAGTTCTCACCGTGTGAGCAACTGCGTCGCAACCAATGCAAAACTCAGGGAAAGCCAGGTCCTGTGAGTCAGGGCTGCAGGACACAAGGCCCCAGGGCTTCCCCACGAGACAGGCACAGGCTAAGCTTCTGGGCACAACTCCCCAGCACAGAAGGCAGGGGTCACTAGCACTGCTGTTCACTGGAATCTGCTACCCACAAAATCTGTGCTAGTAATTAGCTCTGTCTGAAAAAAAAAAAATCCCTGGCTTTCAGGGTGCCACGGGTATGCATGTATGTGTGCATGCCCTGATACACGTGTACAACCATTTATGTATGCCTATGCATGTGTTTATACATGTATGCACTTATTAATTGGTATAAATATGACCTATGTGGGTACAGTGTACACATGCATGTCATGAACATGCGTGGGCGTGTGTGTGTGTGTGTGTGTGTGTGTGTGTGTGTTACATCTGAGCCTATATTGTATGAGTACATATGTATTTTGGAGCTTGTACATTTGCTTCATGAATGTGTGCCCTGGATGAGCAAGCACATGTTTATGAGCATGTGAGCACTTGATTTTGTGTGTGCACAGATGTGTCATGAGCCCACAGCAGTACTTAATTTCTAGCATGGAATTCTGAAGACTCTATGAAGATCATTATTGTACTAATGATCAAACCCATGTTTATAGGCACAGGCAAAACCAGGTCTAGTGACGTCCCTCAGATCCTAAAGGCTAGAGGCCAGTACATACACAGCCTTCCAGAAGTCTGAAGCTGAGGACAGCACAGAGGAGCTGTGAGCGGCTGCACGTAGCAACTTCGGGTCTTTTCATTGTACAAACTTTCTCTACCTTTCTAAGAAGGCAGAAAAATAAAAAATAGAATAAAAACAAAATAGGTGTATCCATGTAACTACTACCAGGACACAAATGCCGGAGACCACACACACTTCAGAGCACCTTCATGGGAACTTGATTTCCACGGGCATCGTCACTCCACCTTGCTGGGGGCCTGAAGCCGGTCCAGGCCTCTAGTAATCCGCTGTTTAATTTACCCCAAAAATATCTCTTGGGAATCAAATGCTAGCATGCCTGCCGGATATCCCCAAAGACCCAAGCTTCATCCCCAACACAGTGAACAATCTCCTGTGGAGAAAGCCTGCTGTTACTGGAGCACAAGGAAAAGGCATGTATGTGCCTGGCCCTGGGCTCGAACCGCCTTCCCTTCCTTACAAAGGCCCTGGAATCCGTCCCCGATTCCCAGAGCCTGCTCCTCTCCAGCTTCTCAAATAAAAGGTCCTAGTGCAGATTTTCAAGGAGGAAGTCACACTCTGCGGGTTTCAGAAAGGGGCTGTGAGCTCCGTGGCTCTCCTGCCAATTGAACAAACCTATCAGAGTTGAGAACCCTGGCTCCGGGTCTTCACCTGGGAAGCTCTCGTACCCTCGAGGCTCTGCGCATGTGCGGATGCACGGAGTACCATCTTGTGCCATTCCTGAGGGCAGAGTCCAGACTCACTTTCTTATAGGGTCCCGGAAAGCGAGCTTCCCATCCCAGAAAATAGCTCACTCACAAAGTTTGTGCTTCCCCTCCTAGGCTAAGGAAGGCTGAGGCAGATAGGAGGTGGGGAAGGGGGACATGGCAGGCTGAGGTGAAACCAGTTTCCTGACATTTTTTACCCCCTGAGCCTCAGACCTCCAACAGATGTGAATTCTATGACCTGTGGTGCCACAAGGGGCAGAACTCATGGTCACAGGTCAGAGTGAACATCTAAGGAACGCTGCTCACAGTCGCGGCTGGGATGCACCTGGGTGGAGCCTCAGGGAGGCTGCTCCTCAGGGAGGCTGCTCCTCAGGAAGGCTGCTCCTCAGGGAGGCTGCAGCCTATACACGCTTTATCTGTCTCCAGCCCAGCACCTCTGCTCTTCTCCCAGAGGGCCACCTTCCAGCCTCACCTGCTGACTCTGGAGAGTTGGAACCTCCCCCACCCCTTACTTGAAGGCTCCTTGCTTAGAAGGGAATGGAATCCTCCTTTAATATCTGGGCATGCTATTGTGGGAATTTTAAACCAAGGGCGTGTGGCTGAATCAGGATCTGTTTGTTCTGCACAAGATCAAAGGTCCTGTTGCAAGGGATTGATTCCCACCAAGCCTGAGAGGTTGAAAGGGGCCAGGAGAGAAAGAGAGGCACAAACTTGGGCAACGTGCAGGTGGGACAGACCTTAGGACCCACCCGCGTCATGGCAACTGCAAAGAAGGCTTTTAAGGGCCCCCAGGGTCTTGGCGTTCTCAGGAACTGTGGGCGTGGCCAGGAATCATCCTGATTGCCCCCATGCATGTCAACCCAGATCATCTCTGACACTGAGCCTCCCCGAGGCCGGCCCTGCAGATGGCAGCGTTCATCCACTCTCTGCCCACCCAAACCCAAGGGAAGCCGCACCGAAGTCAGCAGCAGACTCCCTCTGTAAAGCCGCCAAGCAGGTACACACATTCCCAGCACAGGCTCCTCCCTCGGGATCTCACAGACTAGGCCACCATAGACTCAGGAGCTGCCACCTGTATACTCTCCTGGCTCCTGGGAAGCATGCAGACTCTGCGGTGACACTCTAGGCTAGTGTTACAGGGCAGAGGCCACTCAGGAGCAGCCACGCTGTGTAGTGTGCATCACACCCTGTCACCATGGTGACGCCAAGCTCGGAAATGTAGGGGAAAGCCCAGAAAAGACGGCTTGCTGTCCTGAACTCCAGCCAGCCCTTCCACCTTGCAGAGTCTGGCCTGTGGCTGCCAGCATTCTAATAAATTTTACTGTCTACGGTGTGGATTGTAGAGCTCGGTGGCCATGCACTGAGCATCCATGGAGTGTATGGAAGAGAACACGACCCTCACTGTTAGACTATTAGAGCCCCAACATGCCCAGGATGAAAGGCTGGGAAACTGAGGTGAAGGACCGAAGACACATGAAGCTTACAAAGGCCACCTGTTGTCCTGATACCATGATGGCACCCCAGCCCCTGTGTGTCACACCAGAGGGGCAGCAACCCTTTATCTGCTCCTTCTCTCAGCCCTGAGGTCCATGCTAAGGGCATCTGCCAACATGACCAGTGAGGTCAAGGCTCCGGGCCTGACTAGGCAAGGCCTGCAGCCATCCACGCTGATGCAGAGCAAACTGCATCCACCCACCCAGGAAGGAGCCAAGACTACCCCCAGGAGATGGAAAGAAGGCCGTTAGGCCAGGCAAGGTACACAACAGTAGTCCCTCTCCACCCCACCTCCCCCGGCGAGTCAGGGACAGTTGTACAACAGACCCAGAGAGAAAACAACGGTCCTTCTCAGACTCCTGAGAGAACACTTTACAGTTGCAGCTTCACACCTACACTTTGTATCCTTTCTGCATCTGAACAGCTGCCCATGGGTAGCCTGTGACACTCGTGATGCCGATGGGTGCTCAGGGCCAAGGGAAGCCACAGAGTTACCAGGAAGTGGGTCCGTGCGTGGTCATGGGCCAGCTGGGGACATGTGGCTCACTTCTTGCTATGGTTATTGGTACGAAAGCTGGTTCTTGTTTTGTCTCCAATTACACGGTCCTCATGTCACCTGCACCCAAGGAGCCTAGGGTAGAGGAGGGGCCGGACTGACCTATCTCATCTGGACCCTAACTAAGACAGAGTTCTGCTGGCATGTGACTAGAAAACTACCAGTAGGTTCTGTATCCCAGACAGCATCATTTAGATTCTTCCTAACCTGGAACAAAGAAGCCACAGCTTTCAAGTCGGGTCTGGGGACTTGGGTGACAGACCTGCTGCAGGCTCTTCATTTTGGGAGGCTTCTGCTTGTAAGCCCCTGCCTTGTCTTTGTCCCCACGGTCCACACAGCGCCCTCGCTGCTTCCCACTCTGTTGGATGGTAAGGCTCTGAAAAGAGCTCACAAATGGACGCAGAGAGCCCAGCTATAGGAAGCCCAGCCTTGATTACATCACTGGGGCTTAGCAGAGGCCATCACGATGCTGCTGCAGACAGTATAAGCAAACGGCCATCTCTGCCTCACTCTCCCACCGCTATGAGAGCTATGAGAGCTGACCCCAGATGTCTTCCTGGAAGGACGGCTCGTCTCTTACTACCGATTGTCTCGGGAGCCTTAGCTTTGCCATCCGGAGCTTGGACAGTAAGCAAAGCTGCAGTGTGTTCAGGAGACTGCAGCTTCCCTCATGGAGTTTCCATGAGACCCTTATGTTTTCTGAACACTGGACCTCGGTGCTGAGTGCGTGTGCGGAAGATAAGGGGCAGCATCCAGGTGGCCAGGAGAGTCATCCTATGTGTACATGATAGGTGGGGGAGGGAGAAGGTTTGCCTCAAAATGTCCTGAAAGAAGAGAGGACTCCATGCAATGTCCAGGCTGATCCATAAAAAATTAATCCAGACCTCACACAGGCTGGCTGACCCTGGGCAGCATGTTCCTGCTTTGGGGTCAGGCCTGCAGGTTAACCACTGATGTATGCGTGTTTTACCAGCTTGCAGACCCAGCCAGAGTGAAGGGCTGCATTTCAAAGCTCCTCCCTGAGCTCTAGTGCTCTGCCCAGAACACCCTGAAAGACCCTGGCTCTGTGTTAGCCTCCAGAGATGAGACCTAGAATCCTGAGGGATGCAGACTTACACAGGACAGAGCATTCCCGGCCACTAAACCAAATGACGAGGTATCTTCTGGCCACGGGTCAGAAACCCCTCAGGTATTGACTCCTCACAGTATTTTTGACATACTAAATCTCCCCTGGGACCTGGGGGAAAGATACCACCAAGAAAGAAAAGTAATTATAACAAGGACTTGGCTCGAAGGCAATTTTAACAACCTGAGAAATTCAAGTCATCTCCTGGTGGACATCCTCAGCTGTCACATGTCTTATACAATAGAAAACGTCCCTGCCATGAATCTATATGGGGTGGGGGTAAGCTAAGTAACCTCAGAAGGGTCCCTAATGTCACGAGACCCTACAAGCCAGGGCTTGTCATGGCTTCCTCTATGACTCTACCCTGGTTCCTCAAGTACCTGCTGTTTGTGCCCCTAAAAGCATATCGCTTATTTCCACCCGGGAGTCCAGGGTCACCAATCCGGGACACTATCTGTGTCTCTTTGATCTGAGTCCTTCCATGGCCAGGCAGTAGCTATCTATGCTGGTCACTGTCCTAAATGGCCAGCGCTATGCGGCAAAGCTAAATGTTAGGGACTGACCAGCTTCTGAGTGTTCATATTTCAGTGGCCTATTAATTATTCAAGCAGAGCGGGCTGTGTGTGATGCGAAGATGCTATCAGGCCGGTCATTTTGGTGATTGGTAAACAGAGCTGGAGTCTGTGACCACCCGGGGTGGGAGATAATCCCCAGACCACAAACCATTTCATGTGCTGCAACAGGGGCTTCTACAGGCAGGAGCCCACAAGGCCACAATAGCCGAGGACAAGGTAGACATCCCCTGCCTAGCTTCTGGAGAATTTGGATCCTCAGTCAGTGGTGGCTAAGACCCAACAGACACAGAGACCTGATAGCCAGAGGCCAGATCAAGGTCAGGAGGAACCTTGCTGGACAGGGATGACACTTAGCAAGTGAAAACTTGCTGTAGGGAGTTGGAGAGGCCCTGACCAAACGCCCCTGCTGTAGACAGAGTATTTGTGACATCTGCTCTACCAAGGCAAGTGCCATAGTCAAGGAAGATCTAGGCCATTTCTCACTGATTACAATGTGATATCAGAAGCAAGACCACAGCCCACTCTAGACAAATGCAGGAGCCCCTGTTTCAGTAACTGACAGAAGACCATGGTTAACTGAATGGAGCCACCGTATCATCAAGGATACCTCTACAGACGTTGTGTAGACCATATCCATCTAGGGGCTGCAAGGTAGCTCTTAAACCGGACCTGGGAGCTGCCAGGAAAGCTACAGATAAGCCCTGACTAGCCCTTCCTTGATTCCAGGATAATCCATGGTTGTGCTTTCTGATATGGTGTCAGTGACAATATGGCTTTTCCAATGACAGCAGACGATAAGGCCAGACCTCTTCTCGAAGCCTGGGTAGCTTGGTGATCACAGAATGGCTAGTGGAAACCTATGGCCATTTTGAATGGTTAGTCCCTAGCATGAAAAACAGACCTCTGTGGAAGAAGTGGCAGCATCCTGGCAGGAAAAAAACAAGCCCTGAGAATACTGACCCAAGGGAGAAGCTCCCACCTGCCAGTGGTTGAGGCAGGCCCTTCACAGACACTGGCCTCTCCACGGAGAGCAAAGCCGGGCCAGATGCAGCTGTTCCTACCTCATCTAAAATGCATGGCCTTTGGCCCTACCAGTAGGTCCAAGTCTGGTCAATGTCTCTGGCAATGTACCCAAGGAAGAGGATCAGTGCCCAGAAGCCTCTTTCTGGACCCCAAGCTTGAGGGGCATATCTTCCTTTATCCATTGTCCTCCTGGGCATTCCTAGGGTTCTCCATTTTGCAGAGTGCTGCTGTCTTTATGGATGAACTTCATGAGACACAGAAGAAAATATCGTGGTGGATCTGCTACCAAGACAGTGCTGAACGGAAGGGCTTCTAGGAGGTCTCAGTGAGGTGGAAGCCCTCAACAGTTAGGAATGCAACAGAGGCTAGTGGGCACATAATGGCTTGGGGAGTGGCCGCACACCGGACATGTGGGCTGGCCCGTGGGCTCACCCAGATTGCTGTGTGAGGTACCCGCCCCTGTAAGAGCAGGACGGTTAGACACCAGAGCTGAGGGCGCTAGCGGGCGTATCAAAATAACCTAGAAGCCCGGGGTAGAACTTTGTGGTTACTGCACTTTCGTGGCAACCAAGAGAATTTTCTATTTTTGTGTGTTTCGTAATTACGTGCAAATCCTATTTTTATCTAATTTGTGGTCCACCAACCAAAAAAAGAAAACAAGCCCCCTGCCCCCTAAAATGCCCTCTTTTTAGTTGTTTTCCTCACATGGGCATAGGTTTGAGCTTACTTTGTGAGAATATCCCAGGAGAAAAACCTTGAGTTGCTAATGTCCCACCATGAGACACTCAATCGATCGAACTGGGCGGGTTTTGTTTGTTTGTTTGTTTGTTTGTTTTTGTTTTTTTGTTGTTTGTTTGTTTTTAGTTAGGGAGTGTTTTCGTTTGCCTTTCAACAGTGTTGCAGAAGGGGGCAGCTGTTCTGTGGAAGTGGCAGCAGGCCTGGCCTGGTTTTGCCGCCTTCCCTTAACACCGCCTTACATAATTTAGAGGGTGCTTCTTAGACACTGTTTTAGATTTTGCCATTCCTCGGAAATGCCTCAATTTCCTGGATATCGCCTGCACGGAGAGACAAATGTTGCCCCGAGCCCAAGACACCTGGAGCCTGGTTCTCCAGGGGCAGCATGCTAACTCAGCATCTGACACAGGAGGCAACGGGTATCAGTGGCTGACAGACACAAAGTCCCCAAAACACAGGGCTCCCTACTCCTTATAGCTTTATCTTCCCAAAACCAGCTGAGATCCTTACAACCAACAACCACCAAGCCCAAGACAGCACAGACCCCACCTGAAGCTTCGTCTCTCTGATGAGAGCATGGTAATTGCACCCCCCCACCCCCACCCTACCCCCCACCCCCTGGCTCTCACCCTGCGCCACTTGCCTATAAGATCCAAGTAAGTGGAGGTGCCTGGGCGTTATCTCTCCACTTACTTCCCTGCCTTTCTTTAACAGACTTATTTCCTCTCCTATTAAAATCTGTTCCATTCAGCAATAATGCACTTTCATTCAGCGAAAGCCACAGCAGGGAGGGAGAGGTAAATGCCTGTAGTTACCCAGCGCAGCTGAAGGCTGGCTCTACCTGACCTCTTCCACCTGCGAAGGGTAGAAACTTAAAATGTCAAGCCAGCTGCTGTGTACCGATGTCCCCAGCATTTTATCACATCAAGCAGCTAACAAAGTAGGTATTAATTGGCATCAAGCACACAGGCCACAAATATCACCTTAATATCACCCACAAGCGCCGCTAAAGTGCTTCATTTCTGCACCTCGCCTGGCTCATTCCATGAGGCTGATTGCTGCGTTGGCAAACAGCCATTTGTCTCCATGGCCTCCTGCCCTTGCCAGCTCTTTATTTACCTAAATGGAATAAAATAAAAGTGCAGGGTGCCCTGCTGAGTGCCCCTTCCAGTTTGCATCAGTCCTGAAATAACAGGGTTGGGCACCCGGGTTTATGATGTTGGGATACTGGGGTAAAGAGCTCTCCATAACACCATGTGACCAGAGTCAGCCAGAGAGCGAGCATTTCTTGGCGGCACTTAAAACAGCAATGTCTGGGAGCTAAAGCTCACAAGGGGAACGGCTGTGACAAAGGGAAGCAAAGACAAACTCGAACGGCCCATTGGGATGTCACTCTGAGGTCCAGGTCGAGAAAGATCAAGCTGGACCTGTGATGTTAACCGGGCTTCTGACTTTCCAGTGAGCCTCCTGGCCATCACGAGTAAACACTATATTGCCACACTGAGTATTTTTCTTCCCCAAAGTGCCACAGGTGTGACTGTGCCCATCACAGCCACCTTTCCCTCAGAACACCATCTCATAACCAGCTCCCTCAGACCCTACCCCTAACACCTCCAGGCTGAGATGCAGAGGCTGCCCCGGAGACCCGAGGCCTGGTGCCTCTACCAATTCCACGTGTGTGGTGTGGGTGGAGAGCACACATCAGCTCCAGGGTCAGAGACTTTGAAAGAGAACAGAGTTGCAGACAATTGGTGCAATGGAGCTTGGTCTCTAAGTAAGTCTGTTCTGGGCTAACCTTTAAACCCATTACAGATGTAATGAAAAGCACTATATGGTACGCACAGACAGCCTTTGGCTCACAATGGTCCCACTTACTGTCTCTCTTTTAACTTGATGTTAGTCTGAAAGTGATATCCATTCAGAAAAAACCACTCTCTGACTTCGGCATTTTGCTCAGCCAGCCCCTCTGTGAGGAGAGGAGTGGCTGACGCTCTGCTCCTGCAGTGCCTTCGAGAAGATGCGTTGTAAGCGAGATACGGTGAACACGTTTTTGACTTTTGACATTTTCCGTTCATCAAGGCCTCACTGGGACATTACTTTACTGTAGACGAGGAACATTTCTACTGAGGAGGAAGTCAGGCATGCTGTATAGCTAATGTTTGACTAGCAGGCTCTGAGGTGACTGTGTTTAGAGTCGGAGGGAAGCCCCTAGCTGTGACTCCAAAACTGTTTTAGGCTGAGAAGTGCCGGGGCATGAGCTGCTGGTAGGTCAGCTCAGAAGCCATACCTGCACAACGGGGTGTCCTCCAGCTGAAGCCTTCACAGCCCCCCGGCTGCCTTCCGTCTCATAGTGAGCCCTGTGGTGAGACTTGGGCTGCACCTCGATCCGAAGCTCGTATGGACCAGAATGTGATGGCAGCTGCCAGTCGAGGGCAGGCAGGGATGGGCTGCAAAGAAACAGAGGGGCTTTAAGTATACCAAGACAGAGCTGCTCCTGCCGTACCTGAGGTGCCATCCACTGATCAGCCCTCACAGCTGTCAGACAGACAGACACCCGTCAGCATCCTGATAGGGGGGCGAAGACTCCATAAGGTCACATGATTACTGTGCAATCATGTGTGATCATTGCTTGCAAGTATTTCATGAATTAAAGAAGTCAACCAGCCTTTAAAATGCTAACCTAATCTACTGCCCAGAGCCATGGAACTGGTGCAGACACAGCTTGCTTGTAGGCAGGAGAGCCAGGCAATGGGGCTCTGGCTACCCTTTGCTAGGAACAGGAAGGATCCTCCTTCTCTAGAGAAAGCCCTGAGAGGTACCCTTAGCCAAATGGGGCTCTAAGGATACCTTCCCTCTGCAATGCCAGTTACAGAGGACCCAAGAGAAAGAAGGAACTGCTTGGCCCGATCTCCCCTCCAGACTGCAATGTCCCTTGTTTTCAGCCCAGTCCTAACCTGCATTTGTTACCATTCGGGTACAAGCTGGGTCGTCCCTCTAGGAATCTGACCTCACAAACACGCAATAGTAAGTGGACGGAGTGTCTGCATCTGCCCAGCACAGAGGCAGGCTGATGGCACAAGCTTGGCTCATCTGCAGAGCAACATCACAGAAGGGGCAGGCTTTCTGGAAGTGCTGTCGTGCACTTAAACGCTCACACTAGGCCTGTGAGGGCCGTTTCCTGTGTATGCCATACACCCCGAGCTTGTTGGGCGGAAGGAAGAACATCAGAGCAGAGGGATAGGCCAGAGGAGAGGCTGGCATTCCGGGGAAGGCATCCCATGGGAGCTGGGCAGACTCCTGCTTCAAGGAGAGGAAGTGATTCCAGGACTGTGGGGCCACACTCCTCAGAGCCAGAGGCAGACTGCAAAACACCCCACACCTTTATAGTGTTTCTTTTGTATGCATATAAGGTTCTTATATCTGCACAGAAAGACTGCTTTGCCGTGGACAGAAAAAGAAATAAAAGCAAACTTCACAATGAAAAGGACTAGTTTCAACCCCTAGGAAAAATCTTAAAGAGTGAGTGACACAGACAAACAGACAGACAGACAGGTAGGCACACAGACAGGCAGGCAGACAGAGAATGATGAAAAGGGGCAGAAAGAAGGATAGTCTACACATTAAAGATTGTCAACTCGGATTGAGAAATGTCATGGTAAATCGGACAGCTCTCCACAAGACTACTGCTGCATCTTGGATCAGAGATGGGGAACTAGGCTGAGAGAGGAAACCTGGCTGAAGACATTTGCCCACTGCTGCCAGCCTGGGGTCTGGACTGCAGGGCGTCAGCATGAATCTGCTGCCTACAGGGTCTCTGACATCAGAACCAAGGGCTGTGGTTGTCTGTGAGAGTTGTGCTCTCAGGACTGACCCGCAGTTTTGTACTTCAGGTGCATCTTCGATTCAGTTCCATCTTGTCAAGAGTTACACTCTGTCAACCCAGAAAACAGCCGGCTAGGCAAGCCTCGGAGAGCCCTTGATTTGTATAAATGGTGTAATCCGAAGTTACCTACACACTTTAAAATCTTATATCACACATGACCGACGTAGAGACATTGTGGATATGCACACATTTTATACCAAAGGGGAATGGCTTCATAAAACATAGGATTTGGTATCCTGACTTTTGAAAAGAGATGTCAAATTCTGAGCATCTTTGTACATTGGTAAGAATGTTGTTTAATAACAGCACCACAAATATTAGGTGAGTATTACTGTCTGGCTGGACTTAGATTATTAACCAGTCCATCGCTATTATAAATGCCTTTGATTTAATGTCCACATAATTAAATCGGGGACTGTATCCTCATCCTGTCCTGACAACAGGGTCAGCATTTTGGGGTTCCTGAGGCATTAGCCTCATGCTTCCCAGAGATGTCAGGAAGCTCCCCACCCCGGCACCAACGTGTCCTAGCGCCAACCTCATATACTTCATTCACGTCCAAGACTGCCCCTCAGAATGTTTTCATGCGCTGCAGTCTGCCTCTCCACCCAACACCCGATCGCGACAGAGAGGAGTGGATGGACTGTAAAGACTAAATCTAAGTGTAAACAATATTGCTGACCCAGAGAAAACTTCTGGAAGTAACTGGTCCCTACTCATCTGCTTCATTTTGGTCCTGTGTCTTACTGAAGGCCTTGCGAGGACACTTTTCCTGGCTTAGCCTCCAGCCCAGCAGAGCTGGCCACTCTTGAAGCACAGCCATTGCCATCGGTGCTGTGTGACGTCAGATACCATGTGACTGGCACCTTCTCCCAACCTGTTTTGAAATTGCCACTGATGAAGACCAATCTCATGTCAGAGTAGAGTGTCAGAACTTGTTAACTACATATGACAAACAGCCTAAGACACGTTATAGGGGCTCGAGACATGGTTCAGTGATTGAGAGCACTGGCTGCTCTTCCAGAGAAGCTGGGTTTGCATCCCAGCACCCTGACCGAAGGCTCACAGCTATAAACTCCAGATCTGGGAGAAGCCAGCGTCGCTGGTCTTTAAAGGTATCAGCACTCATATATACATGGCCATACACAGACACACACACACACACACACACACACACAGAGACACACACACATATACACACACAGACACACACATATACAGACACACACACACACATATATAAAGACACACACACACACACACACACACACACACACACACACTTAAAAATAATAAAATAAATCCTTTTTAAAAACCCTCACTAAGCACCAGAGAGATGGAACCGCAGGTATAGGCGCTGTCCCATCTGAAGACCTGACTTTGATCCCCAGGACTCACATGCTAGAAGAGAATCCATTCCTGCAAGTTGTCCTCTGACCTCCACGTGTGTATTATGACACAACCACTAAATAGATAATTAAAAGAAACACATCACAGAAAAAAACATATGTGCACACTGGAGGTGAGCCTCCTGTGGTTGGGCTGTATGTGCTGACTAATGCCTGTTAAATGCTGAGATCTGGAGCCAGCTCTCTTTTTCTATCATTAAGCTTCACATCAAGCACTCATGCTCCTCTCAGCCTGTATTCAAAACATACATTCCATGGTTCTGAACACATTTAGAATTTTTTCCTGAATTCATTCAAGAAAATGATGTGCGTGTGAGAGAGAGAGGGAGAGAACATGAATGTGTCTCTATGTGTCTGAATGTGTATGTCTGTGTGTGAGCAAGTGTGTGTGTATGTGTGCATGTATGTGTCTGTGTGTATGCACATGTCCATTTGTATGTATATGTGTGTACACATGTGCATGTGTTCATGCATGTGTGTGTGTGAGCAAGTGTGTGTGGTGTGTGTATATGCGTGCGCGTGTGTATGTGTGTGTGTGTGTGTGTGTGTGTGTGTGTGTGTGTATCTTTTCCTTGATTCTGGAGTCCTGAGGGTCTTTAGGTCACAAAGCAGTGTGGCCTCCTGATGTAGGGTCTGAAGGGACCAGGCTGATGTAGCCTGCACGCTTCGGGAGGAGGGATGGGAGGATAGGCTGTGTGGGAACGATGAACAGCTTCCCCTGATAATGGGCGAGTCAAACCTTCCACAGTGCTTGGTATGTGGGCGCAGCGCAGGGAGAACCCACCAGCTCTCCTGTTTTGAATCACTGTTCCCATGAGAAAGGGCTCTGCCTCCGACTGACAGGAAACGTGAAGATGCTGTTGGCAAGCAGGTCACAGCACAGTGACCAACTCCACCGGATCCCAAGCCTGAGGCCACAGTGGGCTCACGGTCCCTGGTTCCTGTCACTGGCGGCTGCCAGGTTCATCTCTCCTCCAAGCAGACCTTCTGCACAACCTCATGAGCACCCCAGCCAGCGCAGCCAGCCTGCTCAGGCCCACACGAGTCTCTCCAGTCGCAGCTCCTAACCCCTCCATACAGGTGCCTCATCCCTTGGCTGGAACCAAGCCTTAGTCTCAGCTGTGTGCTCAGAGAACACCTGTGGGTGACAGAGTCTTTCGAGACAAAGCCTTGCTTCGTGTTTGTTCTGAGTTCTGCCTTCTCACTACCACAGGGTCCCAGGCAACTCAGAAGTGTGCTCACTACAGGAAACCTAGGGGCTTCCTGCCCCAGAGCCCAGAGCCACGGCTGGGCAGGTGACAGCTAAGGACTGAGTGTCAAGGCTACATACTTTCCTCTGCCTTCCAAACTCTAATCTACCTCTCAAGGGGGAAGGGAATGGCAATTTTTAGCCCAGGAGTCTCCTTGCCACCTTGTATGGGAGGTGTTGGAAAGGGCAAGCTTGCTCTGTGTACTGACCTCTAGGGTTAAAGCAGTTGCTGAATACCATAGAGCAGCATAGGCAGCCACAGCCACAGACACACAGAGGCCACATAGGCATCTGCAGCCACAGCCACACAAAGGCCACATAGGCAGCCACAGCCACAGACACACAGAGGCCACACAGGCATCCACAGGCACAGCCACACAAAGGCCACATAGGCAGCCACAGCCACAGCCACACAGAGGCCACACAGGCATCCGCAGGCACAGCCACACAAAGGCCATTGGGCTACCAGAGTCTGAATGGAGCATGCCCTAGGGTTCACACCAATCTGACACACAGAAGAGCCAAACAACCTTCACTGAGATCCATATGGGGTTGTGAGCATCGCACAGCTTCTGCTAGGATGAGACAGGAGAGGAAAGCCAAAGGCAGAGACACGAGGGAGGGAATGCTGACTGAGGAAAGGATCCGCCCAAAGCCCTTGCCCAACAGCTGCTAAGAAAATTCCAAATTAGGGAGCTGCAAACACCGGCCTGAGACCAGGACTTGCTTTGTGTGAGTTCCCAGGTGAGGCGGCGGTGGTGTCAGAATCCGTTTGGAAGGTTGAACTCCTGTCTTGTACACACTAGAACATGTAGAGATGAAGCTTCAGAAAGCCAACAGGAGCTCAGAATGGTTGGGTGAGCCCATAGGGGCAGAGGGCAAGCCAGGAACCTCCATGCTGGGACTCTGGCCTTAAACTGTCTTGCAATGGAAAGCAAACCTGTGACTTGTCAGGGGCAGATTTGGAGAGTGGGAGTTGAAATCACCACCATGGCAGGAGATTAAGTTACATGGTAAGTGGTTCTTTGTGTGTGTGTGTGTGTGTGTGTGTGTGTGTGTATGTGTGTGAGTGTGTGTATGTGCATGTATGTGTATACATACACACATATACATATCTATCTATCTATCTATCTATCTATCTATCTATCTATCTATCTATCTATATCAATCACCGTAATGACAGATGGTAGTGGTGGCACACACCTTTAATCCCAGCACTCAGGAGGCAGAGACAGGTAGATCTCTGAATTTGAGGCCCTCCTAGTCTACAGAGGGAGTTCCAGGACAGCCAGAGGTACACAGAGAAACGTGTCTGTGGATGGGGATGAAGGGGTGGGGGAGGGGGAGAAAAAGACTACACAGTAATGAACTTAGTTTGTATAGCGAAGAAGATACTGAATGGTTGTGTTTGTCCTTTGTAACTTTGCATGTGCATGTGTATATGTGTTCATGTGTGAGGACAGCCTCAGGTGTTGGCCATCGACTTCCACCCTGCTTAAGACGGGGTCTCCCCGGTGGTTCCTGCAGCACATGTGGGGCTGAGCTAGCCCGTGGATTTCTAAAGCGAAGCCAGTCTCGCCCCTTCTTTTTTTCTTCAGGGGTTATGGGTACACACAACATCCAGCTTTATGTGTGTTCTAAGCTAAGCTCCGGTCCTCAGGCTGTGTCAGCTTTCATGGAAAGTCATTCCAGCTACAAGAGTAATTCCTGTGTGCCAGAACCCAGAGGGGATGGATTTGCTTAAACAGTTTGGGTAACCATCTTTTGATTCTGAACCATCCATAGTTAAAAGCCCTCTGCACACAGATCTTACAGGGGAAACGTGAAAGCCACCTATGCTTTCGTCATCCTGAAGTCCATGGAGCTACGAACACAACCGAAGCCTAAAGTCTGCTCACGTGGAAGAAAATGGCAGCCAGTCAAAGGGAACAAGACCTTCCACTATATCACACATGGTCTCAGGGTGGGGGTGGGGGTGGGGCAGCAGCCAAAGGCCTTCCTCTAACTAAGAAAGAAAATGAGGGAAAGAGTCAAATAGGAAGGAAAGGGGGAAGCTGGGGGGGGGGCGAGACAGCGACAGAGAGAGAGAGAGTAGAGAGAGAGAGAGAGAGATGGAGGGGGGAGGGACAAAGGGAGGGAGGGAGAGAAGGAAGGAGAAAGGGTTGCTGAAGGCCATCAATGCACTTCTTGGCTGGTTCCGCAAACTCTGGGCCTCAAGGGCTCCATCTGTCCATCCATCCAGGGCCAAGCCCTGGACCACCCAGCAGCACTGTCCAGAGTGCACATCTGGGCTGTGGCCCCCTGACCACAGGACTCTTGGCCTGGGATAGCTTGCCTCACCCAAGAGGGGCTGGCCTCTTCTGGACAGAAGAGGACTCGTAGCCACCCCAGCCAAGACGGACAGACAGACAGCCTAGAGGCTGGCCCGATGGGGGCAGGGTATGTAGGTTATTTTCCTTGCTCAGAACATGAGTGTCATCTCTGCACAGGATTCCTGGCTGCCTAGTCCAGGTCCCTGAGCGCCTACCTTCCCAAAGCAACCTGGGAGGACCTTAGGGACCACAGGTACCAATAAGCTGACCCTTAACAAAATGTTTCCTCTTCAGATGGAAAGGGTGGGAGTAGGAGCCAGGACACACTGGAATACTTTAAGGACTCTGGCCCACTCCCATCCTGCCTGGAGACTGGTGACCAGCCATCCTTGTCTGTTGGACTAGTATCTTGGGCATGTTACTAAAAGTGGCACCTTTCTATACCCAAGAGAGAGACAGGTGCTCAGCATGGACCCCACTCACAGGATAGTGAAGGAAAAGGACCCAGTTCCCATCTTTCCCACCTAGAGCTAGGCTCAGGACAAAGGAGCTGCCCTCTGTCTGGCCCTTTCTTTTGTGGTCCAGCCTCTACCACAACAGCTGTGCAAGTACAAAACTTTCCCTGCTATCCGGGACCTGACGCAGCCTAAGAGCAACAATCAGAATGAGTGCTCCTCTTATTCTGAGCGCAACCCACCCTAATCCCTGTGCTGGTCCTATGGTTGGGGCACAGGGCAGGGAACACTAGGGACTCCTGCCAAGGAGGAGGGCAAAGCCTCATAGGCAAGTAGTCCCTGTAACAGAAAGCAGAGTGCATGCCTGGCTCGGGAGACCAAGTCAAAGTCACAAATCTGGAACTTGCAGGATCCAGACAGCAGGCATGTGAGTTTGTGCATGCAAATGTCTGGGCACAAGACATGTGTGTGTTAAATTCATATGTGTGCAGATTCACAGACCTCATACATTGACTATTTTCCAAGATCACCAATGAGAGTGCAGAACATCTCCAAGGAAGAGCTTCTTCCAGGTTTGGGAGCACTTCACCCTAAGGCTTCTCTGGTCCGTGGATATCCCATGAGCCTCCTGTGCATCTGAAGCCCCAGAACTGCCCTGCCCCCCCCCGCCAAGGCTTGATATCACAACACTGTTAGGATCACTCTTACCACTTGAGTCCTTGGATGGGTGGAGGGCAGAGCTCAGGAGCCAGGCTGAATCTCCAGGCTCAGGAGACCTGGTCTCCTAGGTCTCTAGCCAGGTGCTAGAAGGGTCTCTGCCCTGTCTATCTGTTTCAGACTGGAAAACAAAGAACAGAGGAAGAAGGAAGGACAGATGGAGACTATTTCTCAGGAGGACTTCTGTGAGAAAGGAACTAACTGTATAGACTCTCCTGCATCCTCTGCCCTGGGGTAGGCCTGCCATCTGCATACCCCGCCTTTCCCCTGGGCACCCAGCTTCCTCTTCCAGCCTTTCTCCAGCCACCGAGCGACGCCCAGCAGCTGCAGCTGATCCGGACTCATATCACTGATGTTTTAATAATGAGAAGGCTTTAGGCCACACCTGCCATGCGCTACTTATGAAAAATGAAAATCGAAACAAACCAACACAGTAACTCGAACATCGCACAAGTGAATACAGGACTGAGCACAGGCAAGTCACAGGACACTTCTGCCACCTCCTACAGCTTGGTGTCCAAGCAATGTGGAAATAGTTGCTGGTCACATTCCAAAAGTTGGTTCAGTCTGCTCCACATGGTGATAACCCACAGGGAGGCCACTGCCACTGCGGCTGTTCGAAGCAAGCTCCCTCCTGTCAGCCATGATTCCCTGAACTGTCACAAGGCAGTTACTCCTCAACTAACTGTATAGCCTCCTCTGCTCAGAACCGTCTGGACACCTTAGCCCAGGGCTAGAGATCCCAGATATGCAGCAGAGGTTCTGCCTCCTGTAGAATGGACGACTGCAGTCTGACACCTACATAAGGCGCCATAGCTCTGTTCCTAGCTTAGGGATTTCAGGCCATCGGTGTCACCAGCTGCCCAGGGCCCCTTGGCTCTAGAGTTCTGGTTCCAGCAAACACAAGGTTATCATAGAAAGCTACTACCTGGAGATGGCCTGGGGCTTTGGACACACACAGCCACAGTCACCTGCATGGGTCAAGCTAGGCATTTGCACAGGTCTCTGTCTGCATCATGCTCAGCTTGGTGACCTGAGTGGATCCTGTTCCGGAAGCAGCAGCTTATATAGCCGGGACAGAGCTAGGTGGCCAATCTATGCAGGACTGCCACGGGCAGGGGCCAGGGGGCATGGCCATTCCTACACCAAACCTCCTGGCAATGTCTGCATCTGAAGAATATGTGCACGTGATCACCATGTCCCAAAGGAAACCGTCCAATGGGCTGGAACACTGGCCAGGCGTGGTGGGCAGTGACACATGTCTTACCTAAGCTCACGGCAGACAAGTCGTCTCTGCCTCACAGGCAATTCACCTGGCAAAGGTCTGTGATGGCCCCTTGGACTCGGGCCCTCAGGAGATGTGTAAGTGTCCTCAGAGTCCTACACCAGATGCAGCTTCTCTGGCTATACTTCCAAGTACAGCAATGCCTGACTCTCAGATTCCTGCCACAGGAAGGGGTTTCAGAGTAGATGACAAAAAGACAGGCAGGGGACCATGGAGATGGCACTGTTAACAAAGTGCTTTGTAAGCACAGGAGCTGAGTTTAGTCCCCACATTCTAGGGAGAAAAGAAAAAAAAAAGCCAGACCCATGAAGGCAGAAAACAGGTGGATCCCTGGGGCTCCCTGGCAAGCTCACCTAACCTGCTTGGCAAGCTTCAGGCCAGTATGAGACCCTCCCCCCACCTCTCTCTCCCTCTCTCTCTCTCTCTCTCCCCCTCTCTCTCTCCCTCTCTCTCTCCAAAAAAGAAAAAAAAAAAAAAGGTGGCTGGAGCCTGGAGAACCATAGTTGATGATGTCCTCTGATCTGCATATCCCATGTACACGCACACTCACACACATATACACACTCATACACACAGGCACGTGTGTGTGTGTGTGTGTGTGTGTGTGTGTGTGTGTGTGTGTGTGTGTGTGCACCAGCACCGTACCATAGCATTGTCTCCCAGCTGGGTTTCATCCCTAGGCAGAGACATCACTCCACAGGCAACCCTAGCTGTAAGGACCAATGACTCCCCACAACTTTCCTCAGGCGAAAGCATGTGAGCAGAGCTATGACCACTTCATCTGTGGTCACGGGGGCATGTGACCTTGGACACCTCCTCCCAGCCAGGGCTCTTAGCACGATGGGAAGTCTTAAACTTCAGACTGCAGAGGCTTAAACCTTAAACCGAAGGCTGCAGAGACAGAACACTCCCAAACCTGACTGAGAACAACCGAGAGCAGACACAACCTACTCGCCCTCCTGGGGACACAAAGTTACATTTTGATTATTCTGAGACTGGCAACAATTAGGTCTAGATGGTTACACTTAAGGAGCCCGAGCTCAAAGCCTCAAAGAATTGATGTCATCTTGCTCTCCCCAAGAGGGAGGAAGTGCACGAGTTCCGCTTTCTTTACAAAGTGCACAAAGGAAATCCAAAGGCCCGAAGTGTCCCCCACTCTTACAGAGCTTCTCTTTCACAGCCTCCTTGAAAGTCCTAACTGAAACACCAGGCTAACTTTCCAGGCAGAAGTAAATGAGGCAAGGCCCATTCTCCAAGTATCAAACTGTGAACGGACATGAGGTACCAGCATCTCAGTCACCCTGGACCACTGCAGAGGCGAGAGGGGAGTGAAGAGAGAATTCCATACACAAACCTTCCAGGTCTTATATGAGGCACCCATAACCCCACAGGCCCTAGAAGACAGTCCTAGTCTCTGGGGCCTGTCTGGGGTGAGTTCTCAGGCTCTGGCTGTGAAGTCCCCCACTGTGTCCTTCCAAGGAGGGCTGGGTTCAGTCCTGCTCTGAAGCCCCTGCTGCCCCCACATTGCACCCCCACATTCAAGGGCTGACTCCATAGGACCATTAGGAGTCAAGGCATCACAGAGGTAGCACCTGGGATTCAGGCTTTAGGGTCAGCTCCTCTTGTCCTGGCTTTATCAGTTAGCATCTGGGCATGTTCACAAGGGACCTCGTTGGTTCTGTCAGTGATGAGGTGGTTGTGTGGAGCCCTGACATGGCCTAAGGCTCCTTTCTCTGCAAAGCCTCCCTAAGATGGGGTGGAGGTGACAGACACCTCTTCCCTGTCTCAAACTATCTATTGTCCCTCTCCCCCTCCAAGTCTCCAGGGACATTCAGAGTCTATTACAGAGCAGGAAGATTGGTATGTCACACCTACCTGGTGAGGCTGGTGACGCCCCCACCCCCCAGCTGGGGCTGGGGCAGAGGCATCAGAGGCCAATTATAGAGCCAAGAAGAAACAACAGGCAGCTCTAGCGAACACAAAGCACATGACCATGGATCCACCTGCAGCAACCTCTCTCTTTCCCACCAGAGGCTCTGCCTGGACGCCTCGTCTGTGCCTGTCACCTGCTGCCTGAGCTAGCAGTCTATGTGGGCTCTAGGCACCAGGCACTAACTTTTCCCAGTCAGCAAGCTTCACTTAATACCTATCTTTAAACAGTACACACTGTGGCCCCAGATTCACTCGCCCTTCCATGCTCTAGAGAAGGTCAAGGCCTTCCCAGACTCTGGCTTGCAACCAATCTACAACCATCGTGGACCCAATGAGCCCACCAGCACCTAGAGACATGGATGTTCTTGGCAGATGTCAGAGATGTGGGCAGGCCAATTTGGCCAACAGAGCCCTGAGGTAGGCCATCACTCATGAGGACCTGAGGACCCACGAGCCAAAACTATCTTTCACCGACATGGCGCCTTCCCCAGGCTACAAGGACACTGGATTCACTGAACAGCTGTCCAACTCGAAAATCCCCTGACGAGAGTGGTAAGCAAGTGTGGAGAAGATAAGAGCTGGATTTATTGTGACCCATCTACAGGCATATTTTATCTTATTCCCACTCAGGATAAACTCTGAGCTATTCCGATAACCTCAAACGCAAGAGGACTTCTTAGACCTTTTGAACCTAACACTTGCGCACATCATCAAAACCACTGGTGTCATCAAGGTGTCCAACATCACAGCCCAAACCTAAAAGAAACAAGGTCTGACCTACACTGATTTGAATGCAGGGCCCATTTCTTATCGTCTGAACCAAGCCGCTCTCTGAGTAAAAGATATTTGCCAAGTCTGCCCCACCCATTGGGAATTCTGTTCTTTAGAAAGCAATGACCAACACATCACAACCGAACTCAGCAAATGTGTCTCCAGTGTCATGAACACACTTAGTTAAAATGCTTCTGGACATTAAGACACTTCCCATGAGCTTGTCTTAGAAGGAAAGAGAATGTTACTGTGCTGACCCAAGCTCTGACACACAACACAGGTGCTCTGCGAGGTTTTGGCTCAGAACAGAATGGATAGACAAACAGTCATTTAAACTTTAGTTCCTTTGGGCTAATACTAAAGTCCTCTAAAGGCGCCGTGGATGTGGCGTGTCGGTGAAATGCCTGCTGTTTATGTTCCCATGAGGACCTGAGCTTGGATCCCCAGACGTCACATAAAAGCTGGGTGCTGCAGAACACATCTGTAACCACAGCACCGTGGGTGGGAAAGCAAGCAAATCCTTGAAGAAGCTCATCTACCCACCAGCTTAACAGGGTCGGTGTGCTTCGTATTTAATAAAGGATGCTGTCTCAAAAAAAAAAAAAAAAAAAAAGGAAGATGGAGAGGAATAGAGAACACACCCAAAGTTGTCCTATGGCCTCCAAGTGTGTGTGTGTGTGTGTGTGCGCGCGCGCATGTGTGTGTGTGTGTGTGTGTGTGTGTGTGTGCGCATGTGTGTGCGTGTGTGTGCATGTGTGTGTGTGTGTGTGTGTGTTTGTGTGTGCGCGCGCGCGCATGAGTGACTGAGCATGCATGCACATATGTACGTACATACAACCTCACACAATTCCCCACAAGCTACCATCTGAAAACTACATCCAGGAACAATCTAGTGTAAACTGCCATCTCCAGACTCATGTGCTGTGATGTGCACCCTTCCCACATGTCGACAGGTGCCAGCATGCTGCTCCACACTGTCACTCCTGGCCCATTCCTTACCCATGCCCAGCAGGGACACATAAGGTGGCTCCACCTGCACAGAAGGCATCTGCCATTGTCATCACCATTGGAGATGGTCAATCAAGTTCCCTCAGCTTCTGTGCCAGTTTCCCACTGCAACACGCAGTTAAATACTGTGTCTAACACAGCAGAAGCCCTTCCACTGCTCTTATTAGCGTCACAGATCTAATTTCTTCAGTTGTAGCAGGAGTCTGGTGCCATTCTTTGACCTGCCCCATGGAGCTGACTGGAGTGCCCTTGGACAGGAGAGAGAGTGGGTACCACAGGAAAGAACAAACAAGACCCCTGAAGTAAAATGGCCCCAGAACAATAGGGATCCTTCGGGGAGACACTAGAACTCCATGTTCTTTCGAGCCTGGATGGAAGGGAAAGCCTGGAGGAAGCATGCTGCCCAGATGGGGCAGTGGAGGTAGATTCATGCTGTGGGAATTCTCCAGCCCAAATCTGGAGGACACGTGGGAACCCAGCCTTTCGGGGGTACCGCCAAGTCCCTACTGCCTGGTGCTTGTGCACTGAGAGCATCTGTGGGGAGGGCGTCTGGCTTCTTCACGGTGATGGTCAAAGCTGTCCACATCACCTCCCCACGAGAGCTCCCAGCTGCCTAGAGCAGCCATTAGCAAGTTTATGGAAACCCATTCAAAGGGACCAGGAAACAGATTTTGAGGTGAACCAAAACAGTGGGAAAAGGTGAACTTCAACCCCCGGGGATGAGGTGGTGTTTGTTTATGTAAGCTCATAGGAATGTCATGGCATCCCAGAAACCCCAGGACCTCTGAGACCATGAGATAAAGACCATGGGATCACAGGCCACTGGGCCACCAGCAGTGCTCCTAAGCAGAGGAAAAACACAGCAACTGCTTTCCAGGGCCTGTGTCACTAGCAGGCTGGGCTGGGCAGATAGCCAGCTGTAGACCTCCAGGGATGCCCAGGGTAGTGAGGGTACCTCTGTCTCTGTGAAGACCAAAAAAACACCCAAAAATCCAAAACCAAAAACCAACAACAATAACAACAACAACAACAAAACAAAGAAAGAAGAAAAGGAAAAAAAAGGTGGGTGGATTCCATGTTTGAAGACATTTTGTCATTGCCCTGAGAATATAATATAGGCAGTCAGGTATTAATGTGTCCCCAAAGTTCTAATTTGGACTCTTAGCCCCAGCACCTCAGAGGGTGACTGATCTAGACAGGACTTTGAAAGGTGACCAAGTTGGTGTCACTAGCATGATCCCCGATCCAGGCCTGAGGTACTTAAAGGAAGGAATGGCTGTGGCCCACGGTACGGTGATGGCTAGTGCAAGCTGGGATAGTGTGGAAGAGGAACCAGCTGCCACACAACTTTCAGCTTGGGCTTCCAGCCCTTGAACTGGTAGAGAACATGTGCCTGGTATAAAAGCCACCAGTCTGTGGTTCCTGTCACTCCAGCCCCACACACCACGCATGTGCGTACTTGCAGCACACCACACATGTGTATTTGCAGCACACCACGCATGTGTGTATCTGCTCTTAACTTATAAAAAGCTTTTACTGCTGTGGCTCCAGATATATTTTAGTTATATTTCTCTTCCCTTGATCTCAGGAGTTCCATTAAGTCTCTGGGAGCAACAGTGACCTTCACTGTCCTGCATGGTACACTATTTCTTTAGGGATTTTGGGTTCCTGACATGCTCTAATGACCTGGCCAGTCCTCTGGGCCTTCTAGGACTGATGGAGGGACACAGGATAGAATGACAGAGGCCTGTGTGCAGCAAGACAGGAAACAGCTCTGTTCCACGCCCCTGCCCTCAGTCTCTCTGCCCAAGACAGGCTCCTAGTGTTTAGCAACTCACTTGGGCCTTCCCCTTGCTGCAACTCACAGAAAGGTTCAGCAGGCCAGGCAATGGTGGCACACACCTTTAATCCCAGCACTTGGGAGGCAGAGGCAGGCGGATTTCTGAGTTCGAGGCCAGCCTGGTCTACAGAGTGAGTTCCAGGACAGCCAGGGCTACACAGAGAAACCCTGTCTCGAATAACCAAAAAAGAAAAAAAAGAAAGGTTCAGCAGCGCCGTTCCCAGCTGGCCACTCCACCTCGCAGAGTGGCCCCTCAAGACGCGGCCATGTGGCTGCACTGCGTGGAGCTAATGTCTTCATGGCCACTGTCTACATCTAGAGGCCAGGGTGGCAAATACCAGATGGTGGTGCCCCACGTGGGCATAAGTCTGCCCTGAAGAGAAGGGGATGGGAAGGAGGCAAAAGAGAAGCAGCAGGCCTTAAGACTGTCCATGCCGAATGGCGGCCCCTGGGTGCCACAGGTGCCTCAGCTCATGGAAACATCCTTACTGATTCCATATGCACCCTCAATGGCCTCAGTGGATGTTGTCATGCCTCAACTGTAAACCCTGGAGCAGAAAGCAGCCTGCCAGGCGTCACAAATGGTACACCTGACGGGAAAGCTATTTAGTTAAAGATGAAAGCGCTGAGCTGGTTCAGCGGACCCCGCGAATCAAAAGCAGCCCCGCGTCCCGCGAAAAAGAAAAACCAGCAGCTTGAGGCCAGAGATTTGTGATACACTCTCGCTCCCTGTTAGCAGCCAGCCAGCAAGAGTGTGCTGCTCTCCCGGGAGGGGGTGGCTGTGCTGTTGGTGGAAGGCTGGTGAGCTGGCTGCTCTGAGGGACTGTGGAGCTGTGGGGCCCATCTGCCCCAGCATGGTGAGAGCGATTAAGGCATAGAGAGGAAGTGGGCGAACACACACAGGAGGATAGCTGCCTCACTCGGCTTATTACCGACACAGCTGTGCACGTGTGAGGCGCCTCACTGTAGGCAGAGCTACAGAGCAGCTCGGAATTCATGGGCTGCGACCCTGACGCCTGTGAACGCGGCCTCCAAAAAGTTAAGGTTCCCTAATCCAGTTCAAGGCATCCTTGGAAGAGGAACAGGCAGAGAGGGACAGCCATCGCCGGAAGAGGAGACAGAAGGGACTGTCATAATGCTACAAGTCCCAGCACACCATCATCTCCAGAGAGAAGCCAGGGCAGGCTCTTCTCCACCCCAGCCACACCCCTACCTACCCTATGCCCAACTCCAATTGGAGACTGCTTACCTCATGTATGACGTCGGGGAAAGAGACTTGGGCTTTGCCCACTGATAGGAGGCCTGTGGCACCGACAGATACTGCTCGCAAAAGGCACCCTTCCGAAGGTGCTGGAAGGTGTACTCCTCGGGTGGGAAGTCAGAAGTGGGTGGAGTGGTGCCCAGGTCTTCCCCAGCTGGTTCTACCTTGAGAGCCACAGAAGGCGCATGCTCCAGTGCTGTCTTTCGAGACTTGATAGGGACCCCATCACCTAGGTCCAGAGTGCTATCAGTGGTCAGGGCATTGATGGCTGCCACAATGGCAGAGCTGGTATACTGGGTGGTGTTACCGAGCCAGGTGTCTTCGGTCACACTGACCCGAGGGGAGCCGTGGGGGGATGGTGTGGGTGAGTGGTGGGGTGAGCAGGAGGGCTGCCGGCCGTTGAGACTGTATTTGCGCTTGTTGCAGGGGG
>JADRCD010208299.1:11409-23398 GCA_019843815.1 Montemys delectorum | reverse complement strand
GGGGGGGGGTGATCTGATATCCTCTTATTAGTGAGTACATGCTATACATGTGATTTTGGATCTGAGTTATATCACTCAGGACAATATTTTCTAGTTCCATCCATTTGCCTGCAGAACTCAGGATGCCCTCTTTCTTAATAGCTGAGTACTATTCCACTATGTAAATGAACCACATTTTCTGTATCCATTCTTCTGTCGTGGGACATCTGGGCTGTTTCCAGCTTCTGGTTATCACAAATAAGGTCCCTATGAACATAGTGGAACACGTGCCCCTGTGGCATGGTGGGGCATCTTTTGGGTATATTTCCAAGAGTGATATTGCCGGGTCTTTAGATGGATCTATTTTCAATTTTCTGAGGTACCTCCAGATATTTTTCCAGAGTGACTGTACCAGTTTTCAATCCCAGCAGCTATGGAAGAATGTTCCTCTTTCTCCACATCCTTGTCAACATTTTAACAATATGTTTTTCTGTGAATTATTCATATTTTGAAAAAACTGATTAGTAAACACTGCAAATTATCTACATAGTATTCAGCTTCTAAATACCTTTACAATGTTCCTTTCATATTGAATCAAATTTTAGCCAATTGTTACATGAAAATATGCAATTTCTACTCTTGATTTAATATATTTTCAGAAGTCTATCAGAAGCAAAACATATATAAACATATAACTTACCTATTATAGTTTTCATGATTCAAGCAGTAAAAATAGGAAGTATCATGGAATTATATATAACATATAAAACATACATTTATATTTAGTCACCTGATAGCCTGCATATAGTTTTGTGTTATTATTTATATATTTATTTTACCATTTCATGAATTAATGTAAAATGGAGGATATTGATATTTAATTATTGATATATGCTATTTATGGAAATTTTCAAATTTGCAAGGAAGTAATGTGTTTGAGTCTGTGTCACAGGGTCAGTATTTAGATAAGAATAGATCTAATAGATCAATTAAGTTTTACAAGAATCTTATTTTTTTGCTTTCCTCCTTCTGGATACTAGAAACATTATTTAAGCAGAAAATGTATATACAAACGACTTTTGCTTGATTTAAATATCTTCAATTTGCTTTTAACCCTTGATGCATTCAGTTTAATCTTCCCTCTAGTTAGTGTTAGTAAGCTTCTTCTGCTAGAGGCTTGAAATGGCATCACCCTTAGCTCTCTTTATTTGAGTGTAGACATAGGCAATGATTACAGCCTTGAAAACTCCACACTCTTTTGTCACTTCGAAGGTGGTATTTTGTTCTTTAATTAGAATATAAGCTTCCTGAACACTGAGCAATGAAATTCTTTATATCCGAATTCTTTACTAATGATTCCCTGTGTTTTACAAGGATGGACATAAAAGGCAGACACTCAGGAATAATCAGAAAATACCATTTTCTCATGGAATTATTCTAAAATTTGAAAAGATGAGTTTAGCCTTTATTCTTTCATTCGTACATGGTATGATGTGTTATAACAGTTTCATCTCTTCCATTTCTTAGATTATTAATTCTATTTCTGTTGTAATATAGTTTTGGAGGTCAGGCAAATTGTTGACTCTTCTCTAGGATTTCTAACCCAATACCACATAGCATGGAGTAATCAATTAACAATGAATAAACCATAAATGTACCAATGCATCATTGTAACACTGCCTGTACTACCTACTAACTTTGGTGGATAATACTTTAGGGTTCCAATTTTCTCATTTGTATAATTAAAATAGTATTATGTCCTTTACAACAATATTGTATGACTGAGTATAGCAGAGCATTTTGTCTATTGGCAAAATTGAGCATTTTGTTAGATGCATAATGAACAAAATGATCCTAATATAGGCATTTACTGAACTCTTTACTGAACAGAAACTCAACCTTTTCTGTGTAAAAATTCTGTTTGCTGTTTATACAGATTCAAGCAGTTTGCATGTGCTTTCACTTCCTCTGACCTGACTGATATGCTATAAATTTTCATATTTAAAATATATCCTTGACACTTCCCTATAATAATAAATGACACCTTACCCTTTCTTTATAGTATTGTGATATTCTCCAATATACATTATCTTGGGTATATTTTCAATGCCTTCATTCAATACAATCTGTGATGTTGTGACTAATGTGGTGCTAAACACATACTAGTTGAATAATATAATTTTTGAGTGAAAAAATAAAACAAAAAAGATTTCAAAATAACAACTTCCAAATTTCTTTCATGATTTCTTTCAAATTATGGAATAGATCTTGGCATACTATTTAGAATTAGAAACAGTATGAGAATTAGTCAACATATGCTAAAATATTAAACCTAACTCCACCAGCTTTCTGGGTTCTATTTTACTAGTCTTTGTCCTAACACTGAAACTTGGCAGGTAGAAAGTATGATTTAGTTATTCACCTCTATCTTGTGGAAGAAAGACTGTGGTATTTCAAAATTAATTTTGACAGATATGACAAATGGGGGTTGCCATTTCACACCTAGAGCGTGAATATTTCAATGGCAAAGAGTCAGCAACTGTTAATTAGAGATGAGTATTGTTAATTGGGCCCAGTGTTGTGGCTTTGTCAGCAGCTTCAGACCCTTTCAGATGTATTTCATTGAGTCCTTTTGGCCTGATGGAATATATGTCTTTTCTTTCTAGCATGCTGATGGCAATTTGGTTCCCATCCATTTTCTCTTGCCTTTACCATATGCATTCAGAGGTGTAAAGTGTATATTGATAATGCATTTTGTATAGCAGGTGTCCTTTTAGCTCAATTCAAAGCATTCATTTAACATAGAAATATGCTATTTTATTTACTTCATCCATGACCATGGTGTGACTGAGAGGATTCTTCTCAGATCAAAAATGCTTATATTGTAAATGTATTTGACATAAATAATCATTTTCCTGTAAATTCGTATCATCTATAACAACTCAACCATCCAACACATGTTATTAACCAATTAATATTTTAATGTGCAAGTAGAAATTCTGAAGATGAAACAATAGTAGCAGAAATTATTCATTGAAACACACTAGTAAATAGATCCATATGAATCCAAATCCATTAACATTGGTTATACAAAAACAACATAAAAGGCTGGAATATGCATTTAAACATAATTCTTTTAATGATTATTCCCCAATGAAAGTACAGTAGCTGTAGAATTCTATCATAGTACTTCCACCTGTCTAGTGTGGATGAGAAAACTAATCTGATTGTGTTGTTATATAAATGCCTCATAATTGGGAAAGTATGGGATAAAAGGCAACATAAAGAACTAGTTACTGCACATCCAAGGTCTTCATTTCTCTACACTTTGAACATCCTCGTAATTATGTTCAGGAAAAAAAAATGGTTTCAAATGGTTCTAAAAGAACCCTAGTTTGTTTCTCAATGTCTAAATTTGGTGGCTTACAAAAGCCTGTAACTACAGAACCAGAGGATCTGCACCCTCTTCTAGATTCAGCAGGTATCCAAACTCACATGAACACAATCCACCCCACCCAACATAGAGGCATATGTAAAAGTAAAATAAATGTTTAAAAACACCTCAAAAAATAGCACTAAAAGTACTGTGAGTTTAAAGATTTGCATATAAATTATCCCTGCCTGTTATTGGTTTGGTGTTCATTAAACTGAGGAAATGACATCAGCATAGTGAAGTAAGCAACATCAGAAGCAGAAATGCTCAAACAGGTCATACCCAGCATCTGCTAGATCTAGCTAAATTTTTCTTCAAATACTCATTTTTAATTTCACCATAAGATTTCTTTCCAATAATGTTAAATTATATATACAAATTCAGTTATGAAAAACATATTCTGTTTATTTATGCAGACTGTCTATAACAAGTGGCATCTGATACAGTCTCTCTATACAGAAATCTCTTTTTGAATGAACGAATAAATGAAATAATGAAAAAATTGTGAGAATTATATCATTCTTGTGAGAAACTTTGAAAGGTTAATTGATGCTGCCACTGGCTTATTTGTCTCTAATTATTACCTAAGCAATTATAAATTTATATGAGGATGATGGAAACTTTGAAAGAAACTATTACCTTGAGAAATCTGATATATTTCAGTCAAAGAACTAGGTATTTTTAATATTCTTAAATGTTTTATTTGCCTACCTATTACAAAATAAACCAAGTAAAGCATTAACATGATGAGACAAAGACTCAATTTTGGGGAATGAGTGGATAAATACATTCTTATAATAAATATTAAATTTATCATCCATTTATATTAACAAATAATATCACATTACCTCCTCCCAGTCCTTCTCTCTGTCTCTCTGTCTCTCTTATGTCACCTTTCATACATATTCAACACACTTACAACACTTTTATCAATTTTTATTTTATTCCTCAAGTTATAATTAGTAGGTATCAAACTAGCCCAATCCCATAATATCTTCAGGAAGCCATTGAGATAATATTACTAATATCTTACTTGAAATGCCAACTCCTAGAGCTGTGATTGTTGCTCATTGAAAAACTAATGTCCTTCTGGACCCCCTATCAATTTTGCCATTTAAAAAGGATGCAAGAAATTGAATTTTAAGATTTTTTTTATTAGATAATTTCTTTATTTACATTTCAAATGATATCTCCTTTCCTGGTTTCCCCTCTGGAAAAAAAAAACCCTATTTGTTCCCCCCTCCCCCTGTTCACCAACCCACCTTCTCCCACTTCCTGATTTATTTACTAGATAACTACTAATTCATTTTATAATTAATGCTGATAAAATAACAACTGTGGGTCTATGTCAGACTACTGCATATTCATCCTCTTTATATACAAGGGAATGAATCCATTTCAAACTTTTTGAGTCAAAAGATACCTCATAGAAGACTTACACATAATTGAGTCTTGGTGACCAGAAGTAGGCCGATAAATGTTGAACTGAAAAGGTAGAATTTCATGATGTTTTTGTCTTAGTCCCCCAAGTAGGGTAGTTAGTTCTGGTGCAGAGTCAATTAGTATACATGTGGAACAAGTTTATTGATGTAGTTTAATCCCAAACAAATGTGAAAATAAGCTCACATTGTATTGTAAGTAATTTACATTCATTATCATCTACTTAAGAAACATGCTTTGAAAAAATATTCTTTCCAGAAAAATTCTCAAAAAACTATTTCCATATTTGTACTTTTGAAAATTATGAATTTTAATACAATGTCATATTTGTTCAAATGAAAATAAAGTGTAAGTTTTTGTTTAAAACTAAAGTTTTATTTCCAAACTTTGCCTAATGAAACTACATTATTATAAATGATTTGAAATGTATACAGTGAGTCTGCATATTTAATTGACTATGCAGCATTAGAAAACATTAGGAACTATACCCTACTGCTCAATGACCACCTACCATTTAGGTAAGGGCCTTGCTGATGGCCTGGGAGCAGTTTGTCAATGAACTACATCCCATTCCTCTTGGATAGTTCCTATAAAATATTTTATATCATTATTAATTGAGATATCTATAAAATGTTATTGCCAGAAATAACTCTACTTCCAGCACCACCAGAACAACTCAATAACAAGTTTAATATTGACTATAGACTTTGCATGTACAGATTATTTGCTGTAGTCTTAATTCCCAGTTGACATGTGTCAACCAGAGATATAGTTAGGCCTTATAGCTGAAATTACAAAAATTGTAATGAAGTTTGTTTCCTTTATGTAATCAAACTAAAATAGATACAATGTTAATTGAATGGACACTTTCTGATATTATTAAGTTTCTTTAACCGACGCTTTAAAAAAAATGGGAGTTTCTTCCTTTTAATCTTCATAGTAAATTTTTATTTTACTTTTATGAAAATTTCATACATATTTACATCATTTACAGTCCTCTTTTACTTCCCATCATCTCCTCCCCTATCCCTCTCAAATTCATAACAACTTCTTCAATTACTATTATTATGTATACACAGGATTAGGACACTATCAGGGGCTTTCCCCCCAAAAAAACTCATTTGCTCTCCAGCCCCAGTTATTTACTATCTGTAGTTCTTCATCTAGAGGCATAGATGTATGAAGTTTTTCCCATCCATGTAGCATGTTGACTGCTGGTCCCATTTGGGTACTACAGAGCTAGCAATATTGTTGAGATTTTATGTGAGTAGTATTTCTACCATGTCTAAAATATGCTCTCTTGCATCAACTGACCTTGGACATGTCTTTTTAAATCTTTTTGTCCCTTCTTCCATGGTGTTGCCTGAGTTGTTTTATAGATAACAAATTGGTTCTGGGATTCTAATGGTCTGCATTGTGTATTTCTTTTATAGCTTTTCTATGTTTCAAAAAGAAGTTTCTTTGATGAAGTGTGAGAGGTGTATAATTGTGGATAAAGTCATAATATAGTTAAAAGATGTACTAATTTAAGAAACCAGTAATGGTAGGGTCTCACCTAGAGTCTATAAAATCTATATTTTACAGTATCTAGCATGACTTTCTTACTTATGAGGCCTTGAGTCAAATTTAAAAGCAAGTGGGTTACCCAAAAGATGGAAGTATCATTGTTCTACAATTTGACATTTCTTTTTTTTAATTATTAGATATTTTCTTTATTTACATGTAAATTTCTCCTTTCCCAGTTTCCCCTCCAAACAAACAAACAAACAAACAAAAACATCAAGAACAAACCCTTGTTGCCTCCCCCCTCCCCATGCCTGCCACCCCACCCTCTCCCACTTATTGGCCCGCCCTGGCATTCCCCTACACTGGGGCACAAAACCTTCACAAGGCTGAGGTCCTTTCCTCCTATTGATGATCAAATTGACATATCTTATTAGCCTGGACATTGTGTCATTCAGTGGCTTCCAGGTGGGCAGATAGAGTTGTCAACAATTATTCTCTCTTGGCAACTTATATAGCAGCTTATGATACTATGAAAGCTACCCTCAGGGAAGAGACCAGCTTAACATGGGACCCATCCCATGCACAGGTACCAAACTCTGACATTGTTACTGATCCTATGTTATGCTTCCAGACAGGAGTCTAGCATGGATGTCCTCTGAGAGATTCTCTCAGCAGCTGACTGAGACACATGCAGGTATTTCACCTAACCATTGGTCTGAGGTTGGGGACCCTTATGGAAGAGTTAGTGGAAGCATTGAAGGAGCTGAAGGGGATCACAACCCCAAAGGGAGTACAACAGTATCAGCTAACTCAGACCCCTTCAGAGTCCACAGAGATCAAGCCATCAACTGAAGAGGATACATGATCTGCTCTGTGCCCCCTAGGAACATATGTAGCAGAGGACTGCCTTGTCTGGCCTCAGTTGGGGAGAATGAAGATAATCCTGTAGAGACTTGATGCTCCATTTAAGCAAGATGCTAGGGGATGAGGTAGGGGTAGGTGGGTAAAGTAGGGGTAGGCAGGTTCTTAGAGGCAAAGAGAATGGGGAATGGGACAAAGAATTCTGTGACAAGAGACCAGGAAGGGGGGCAACATTTGGAATAAAAATGAATAAAATAATTTAACTTCAAAAATAAGAAAGAAAGAAAATAAAACACAGAGAATCCTGGAATATTCCCTGGAAGAAAGAATCTCAGGCATACAGAAATTGTTACAACTGTCAAAGACAATGTTAATTCCAAAATATTCCTGACACAAATCATCTAAGAAATCTGGGCCACTATGAAAACACAAAAAGCTAAGAATAATAGTATATTCCAGCTACAGAAGAAGGATATTTCCAGCTACAAGGCAAGAAAATATTTTCAAGAAAATCATAGAAGAAAATTTTCCCAACCTAAATAAAGATATGCATATAGTTAACAGAACACTGAATATACTGGACCAGAAAGAAAATTCAACTGTCAAATAATAATCAAAAGACTAAATGAACAGGACAAAGAAAGAATATTCAAAGATGCAAGGGTAAAAGGCCAAATAACATATAAAGATAAAACTTTCAGAATTATAGCTGACTTCTCAACAGTGACTCTAAAGTCCAGAAGGGCCTGAAGAGCTGTCTTATAGACTCTAAGAGATCACACATGTCATCCTAGTCTACCATTGTCTACAAAACTCACCATGGAGAAATAAAACAAGATATTTACTGACAAAACCAAATTTAAAAAATATAGAGCCACAAATCCAGTCCTATAGGACATGCTAGACAGAAAACTCCAACCAAAAGAGCTAACTACACAAAAGAAAACACAGAAAATGGAAAACTCCACACTAGCAAACCAAAGGAAAAAAACCACACCTACACACACACACTACTACCACCAACATCAAACTAACAGAAATTAACAATCCTTGGTCATTAAAATCTCTCAACATCAATAAACTCAACATTTCAATAAAAAAAACATAAGATCACATAATGGGAGCAAAAACAGGTTCCATCACTCTGCTACACATAAGAAGCACACTTCAGCAAAAAGGATAGACATTACCTCAAAGTACAATGCTAAAAACTCTTCACAGGCAAAAGGTCCCAAGAAGTAAGCTACAGTAGCTATTGTAACATGTAATAAAAGACTTTTAACCAAAATTAATGAAAAAACAAAGATGATGATGAGTAGCTTATACTCATCAAAGGATAATACCACTAAGATGACATTTTAATTCTCAACATCTATGCCGCAAATGCAAGGGCACCCACATATCTTAAAAAATATTAAAGTCAACACATCAAACACCTCCCATTAATAATGGGAAACATTAACACCCCATTCTCATCAATGGGCAGGTCATTGAGACAGAAACTAAACAGAAAAATAAGGAAACTAATAGAGGTTATGAATCAAACAGATCTAACATATCTACAGAACATTTCTCCCAAACTCAAAAGAACATGTTTTCCTCTCAATTCCTCTTGGAACGTTCTCCAAAACTAACCTTATAATTGGGCACAAAGCAAACCTCAATAGAGTCAAGAAGTGTGAAATAGCCCCTTACATCTTATGATACCACCATAGATTAAAGCTGAAATTTATCAACAGCAGAAAAAAAATGAAAACCTACAAACTCATGGAAACTAAAAAACTCTCTACAGAATAAAATAAGCAAATTAAAGAATTTCTGGATTTCAATGAAAATGAAGGCAAGACATATCTAAACCTATGAGACATGAGCTATAAGAGGAAAGTATTAAGTGCCTTCATTTTTTAAAATTTATTTATTTATTTATTTATTTATTTATTTATTATTAATCATTTCATTTGTTCCCATCACAAATGATATCCCACTTACTGGTTACCTCTCTACAAGGCCCCATCCCACAACCTCCCTGTCCTCCCACTCATTGGCCTCTATGAGGGTGTTCCTCTACCCACTCACCCTCCCCAGCTCCACCTTTCAAACATCCTCTGACACTGGGGCATCAAACCTGAAACTGGACAGATCACATAGTAGCAATTTAAAAGCACACCTGAAAAGCTCAAAAAAAAAAAAAAAAAAAAGCAAATGTACTAAAGAGAAATAATCTACAAGTAAAAATAAAAATCATGGCTGAAATTAATAAATTAGAAACAAAAAGAGCCAGGTGGTGGTGGTGCACGCTTTTAATTCCAGCACTTGGGAGGAAGAGGCAGGTAAATTTCTGAGTTCAAGGCCAGCCTGGTCTACAGACTGAGTTCCAGGACAGCCAAGGCAACACAGAGAAACCCTGTCTTGAAAAAAAAATTAAAAAAAAAATAAAAGAAAGAAAAAAAGAAAAAAAGAAAACCAGATTAAAAAAAATGTAAATAGTCCTAATCTCTAAAGAAAAATAAGAAGTCATTAGAAATCTCCCAATTAAAAAGAAAAGAAAAAGAAAAGAAAAGCTCAGGGCCAGATGGTTTTCAAGCAGAATTCTACTAGACATTCAAGTAAGACCTAATAACAATAATCCTCAAAATATTCTACAAAATATAAAGAGAATAAACATTACCAAACTCATTCTATGAAGCCACAGTCATCCTGATACCTAAACCCCACAGACTGAAGAAAGAAAATTTCAGACCAGTTTTCACATGAGCACGAATGCAAAAGTGAGTCCAAGAACACATCAAAAACATCATCCATCATGGTCAAGTAAGCTTCATACCAGGGATGCAGGATTGGTTCAACATACAAAGATCCATCAATATGATCCACCATATAAACAAACTCAAAGGAAAAAAAAACCACATGATCATCTCTTTAGATGCTGAAAAAGCCTTTGACAAAATACAACATCCATTCATGTTAAAAGTCTTCGAGAGATCAGGAATTCATGGCACATATCTAAACATAATAAGAAAAAATATACAACAAACCAACAGTCAATATACAATGGAGAGAATGGAGAGAAACTTGAGCAATCCCACTAACATCAGGGCCAAGACAAGGCTGCCCACTCTCTCCCTAGCTATTCAATATAGTACTTGAAGTTGTAGCTGCAGCAATTAGACAACAAGAGGCTATCAAAGGGTTACAAACAAGAAATGAAGAAATCAAGATATCACTATTTGTGGATAATATTATAGTACATATAGTTGACTCCTAAAATTCTACCAGAAAACTCCTATAACCGATAAACATTTTCAGAAAAAAATGGCTAGATACATTAATAACTAAAAAAAGTCAGTAGCCTTCCTTTATACAAAATAATAATAATAATAATAATAATAATAATAATAATAATAAACAAGTTGAGAAAGAAATTAGGGAAACAGAAACCTTTACGATATCCACAATAATATAAAATATCAAAGTCTCTGAAGAAAGAAATCAAGGAAGATATTAGAAGATGGAACTATTTTCCAAGCTCATTGATCAGTGGGTTTAACATAGTGAAAATGACCATCTTAACAAAAGCAATCAACAGATTCAGTATAATTACCATTAAATTCCAACACAATTCTTTATGGACCTTGAAAGAGCAATTCTCAACTTCATATAGAAAACCAAAAATCCTAGGAAAGTTAAAACAACCCTGTATAATAAAAGAATTATTAAACACATCACCCCTCCCTGACTTCAAGCTGTATTCCAGAGCAAAAGTAATAAAAACTTCATGGAATTGGCTTAAAAAGACAGGTTTATTAATGGAATAGAATCAAAATTCCAGAAATAAACCAACACACCTGTGGATACTTAATTTTTGACAAATAAGCCAAAACTGTACAGTGGAAAAAAGAAAGTGTCTTCAACAAACGGTGCTGGTCTAACTGGATGTCTGCTTGTAGAAGAGTACAAGTAGATCAACATCTATCACTCTGCACAAAACTCAAGTCTAAGTAGATCGAAGACCTCAATATATTACTAGATACACTAAATCTAATAAAAGTACAAATCTGGAACTGCCTTGAAAACATTGGCATAGGGGACAGATTCCTGAACAGAACACCAATGGATCAGGCACTAATAGCAAACAATTAATAAATGGGGCCTCATGGTGTTGAAAACCTTCTGTGAGCCAAAGGATACTATCACTAGAACAGAACAGCAGCTTACAAAATAGGAAAAATCTTTGTCACCCCAATATCTGACAAAAGGCAAATATCCAAAATATATAAGAACTCAAGAAACTAGACACCAACAACCCAAATAATCCAACTTTTTAAAAATGGGATATGTAACTAAGCAGGTAATTCTAAACAGAGAAATCTCAAATGGCCTAGAAACAAAGAAATGTTTAACATACTTAGTCATCAGGAAAGTGCAAATCAAAATGATTCTGAACCAATCAGAATGGTTAAGATGAAAAACCTCAAGGATAGCACATATTGGTGTGGTTGTAGAGCAAGGGAAACACTTCTTCATTGATGTCGGGAGTACAAACTCATACAACCACTCTGGAAATCAATTTGGTGATTTTTTCAAAAAACTGGTAATACTGCTACCTGAAGACCCAGCTACATCACTCCTGGGCATATACCCAAAAGATGTTCCACCATACCACAAGAATACTTAATCAACTATGTTCATAGAAGCTTTATTCATAATAGCCAGAAACTGTAAACAATCTAGATGCCCCTCAACAGAGGAATGTATGAGGAAAAGTCATAG
>JADRCD010208298.1:9273-46165 GCA_019843815.1 Montemys delectorum | reverse complement strand
TGTGCATACGATTTAAGCCTTTAGGTGCTTCAGTTTCCTCTTCTGATGAACAGGAGGAAACGAATGATGGCCTCTTACAGGACTGTCTTCAAAAGTAAATGATTATTTACTATATGAAAACACTACATATTCATATGTGTATTTTGGGGGATCATTTTCTATGGAATTATTTATTTTCTGTAATACTTAGTATACTGCCACTGGCCATAAAAGTATACATTTAATCCATTTACTTTCAATGTGTAGCATTGTCCTAAGTCATTAGCTATTGGTACAATTATGGGTTTGGCCTATTAATTATATTCTTTTCTAATACTAGATAATCACTCAACTATTTAAGCATGTGTCTATGCATTAACTAAACTCATCTTGTAGTGTGGCAGAGTGTTTAAGAGCATAGTTTGTAGTATGAACTTTACTGCTGTCAGCTGCCTGGCTCTCCTAGAGTGAGTAAGCCTCCATTTCATTTTTCCCATCTTTAAAAATGGAGAAGTTCCAAAGATTAAGTGTTAATGGTCCTAAGACAATGGTGGGCATGTAGTGGGTGAGTCACAGGCTTAGCTGAGGTGATTATAATTACACTCTGTGTCATCAACAGAAGATAAATCGGATTGGGGGCTATGCTGTGTCATTTTCTTCTGCCCCTCCAGAAGGAAATTCTGCTAAGTCACTTCTGTTCTTTCATATCCTCAAGTTTCTAACATGGCACCATCCATGGACAAGTGTCTTTATGATACTGATCTTAGAGAACACTCATTAGCATCGAGTCCATTTTACCCCATCTTCAGAATAAAGCTAGACCTGGCCCGCAGAATTATTAGGTTGAGGCATGAAACATTGCTAACACTGAGCCTCACCTGAATAGAGTAGTCTTAAACTACCGTTACTATTGTCTCTCTGGTTTGAGGCACAAGCTGAAGACAGTAAATCTCTGTGCTGGGAGCTAGGCATTTGCATTTCTCACACTCTTGAAGCCCAGTGGAGGACAGCAAATTCATCCATCCTTTGCTCTGGGTATCGTCACACCCTGAAATGCTGTTCACTGCGTGAATGTCTACTGAGCACTCAGAAGTGTTGTGTGAGGGCCACACATGTAGCACTATTTAGAGCATGCAGTACACGTAGCTGTGAGGTATCTTCATTTTAAAGATGGAATAGCATAGACAGAGACTCCACATAAAGGGAGAGTTTGTACTAAAGGAGCTTAAAAGAGTAAAATGCTCTCCTGGTTGTGGTTCTGTGAGCCTTTTCTGTTCCCCATTCTCCTGCCTACAGGAAGGAGTCAGGGCCCCTTGATGAGAGGTATTGTATAAATTCAAACATAATTATTGATTGTACATTCTTTCATTAAACAAACAAAATGCATGCTAATGCCACAGTCACTCCAACGTTCCATTTTGTCTTCCTTTGAGAAATAAGCCAATAAACCATTACACACTTAGCTTCCTGGGGAAATGAATTTAAATGTTAATATAAATCCTTTTAGAAAAAAACAAATTTTCACAAATAAGTATTTGAACAAGGAGGGTACTTAACCACGTTCAGAATGAGAATGGCTCAGGACCAGCCCCTCGGCGACTGTTGAGATAAGCTCCTAAATTTAATATTTTATAATAGACTCGCACTACTTTTGTTAGAAATGGAGTAACAACTTCATTTTCTTTCCCCCTTTATAGGAATATATTTAAAAATCTCTCCAATTTTATTTTGCTAATAGGCAGGGCAAAGTCCATCTATAAACGTCTTCTGATTTGTCTCAGGTAATCCCACACTTTAGCATTCATGTGTAGTACTTAACCTCAATTTAAATGTAAATTTTGGGCAACTTCAAGTGCCTTCTCTGTGAACTTTGAGGGTTCTCTTCATTAATGAGGCCAGTACTAATTATGGACAGTTTTGTAAGTTTTCCTTAAAACAACTGCAGAGTTGACCCCCAAATGAACAAATTCAGAATTTATTTGTTTAAAATAAAAAAAAATACTGGAACCCTTGTTGAAATTTATAACTGAGTGCTGTAAGGGGTGCTCTCTAGATGAGCAGAAAGAGAGTCATGGGGAACCAGAAGAACAAAAGCAAGAGGGAGCTGGGTTAACCCACATAGTGGCCCTTTCTTTCTGACACAGGAAATCATGCCTTCTTCTCCCTGGAGAAAAATGATCCCAATCTTTTTCTTTGAGGGTCCATATAGAGCTTAGGGGCAAGGCTTGAGGACAGTATCCGTTGTGAAGAAAGCAAAGCACAGAAACAGATAACGTCAAACAAAACACGATGCTCACATACTCATGGGTGGAAGAAAAGCACAAAAGAGGACACAGTCTTTTAATCCCAGCACTGGGTATAGATGCAGGCAGTCTCTGCATGTTCCAAGTTGGCCTGGTCTACATAGGGAGTTCTAGGCTGGCCAGAGATACAGAAGAGTCCCTGTCTCAAAACAAAACAAAACAAAACAAACAAACAAACAAAAACCCAAAACAAACAAACAAGACCCCACGAAACTACAAAAATGAAATCAGCCCAACCACAAGCAGTGATGGATGTTCAGATACTCACAGGCACGTCCACATACTTGGAAGCTGCCTTCACCTAAGGATAAAAGAGAGGAGGACATTAGGCAAGTGTTTGTGTTTCCTGTTCACAGCTTAGACATTATGTGAGTTCAGATGACGTGTCTATTCCTGTTCACGAAGCTGACCAGGAAAAGCAAAAGGTACCAAAAAGAAAATGACTCTATTTTTTTTTTCAAGCCATGACCAGGGGACAGTGAGCAGTTTTACAGTTTCAGGTTCTCTAGCTGGCCCAGGAGTTTGCCATTTTCCTCCCTTCCTTTAAAATAGAGAGAGGTGACTGTCTAAAGCTGGACTTATTGGGAGAGTGCTCTCAAGTCTATATTACTAATCAAGAGTGTCAACACTCCTGGCACCTTGGGTTTTTATAATTTGGCTTCAGGCTGTCCTGAATTCTCCCATGCTTAGTGTCTGATAGTTCAGACTTTGAAGTAGAAGGGATATGGGTGAGCCCCTTAGCAAAAAGACATGCATGGTTTTCTACAAGTTTTTCAAGCAGAACTTTTTGGGCTACCCCAAGGCTGCTGCTGTATGCCTTTTGGTTTTAGGCACTAAAAACCTGTATGGAAAGGACAAGGAAAGGTTATGCAATTCATTTTTGGGTGTCAGAGAGTAGTGTTGGAATATGGGTGCGGTACGGGGTTCCAGTCTGGTCCTGCCACATGCACACTCTGTGACACACTGACGACTTTCTCTCTCTGAGCCTGAAAACCGGAGATACTCATCGTGAGGAGTCCAGTCGCTGACATGGCATGAATCCCCACAAAGTCCAAGGATGCCATAAGCATTGAACCATCTGGAGTTAAGTTCTGATAAGCAAATCTGGATGAGTTTCAGGTGCTTGGGAAATTTATACTAGTGTAGAAAGACTTCTACCCTGAGAGTCAAGAGTTACTTTTGTCATGAAAAAACCTACCAAGTCCCTCAGGCTGGTCTCTAGAGTTCTGGAACAGGGCAACAGAGCTGTGTACTCTGCATGACTGTTGGTCTGATGACATGAGGAAACATGAGAATGTGTGTGTGTGTGTGTGTGTGTGTGTGTGTGTGTGTGTGTGTGTGTGGTAAAGTGGGGGATACACGCATTCATTGGCTACTTCATGGCAATCGTGCTTCCCCTTCTCTACTAAGGTCATAGCACCTTGATGGTTCCAGTTTCTTCTTGCTATAGCTTCTCTGAGAGTGTGCCCATTTAAGTTTAGTGACATAGATCAAAATTATAATTTGGTTTCTTTTGGATCAGGATCTGATCTCCACAAAATGTCACTTGGGCAAAGACTAGTTCAACCTGGCTTAGCTGTCTCCATTACATAGGATGCTTGGCTTGGAAAGAGAACTTTGGAGGGCAGGAACCAGAGAGAGAACAAGTGAACAGTGCTGGCTTAACCTCCTCAGGGAGGCTAAGAATAAAACCCAATAGACTCTGAACTGCTGCTGTGATCAATACAGTAGTGGTTAGAGTTGAATTCTTTGTAAAAACTGCTAGGAGAAGAGACACTCTTTTGGTATACAAAGTGATTCCTGTCTATAAATCTGTCCATTCCTATCCTATTCCAAAATCTAAGCAAATCAAGCAAAACGGTGGTTTGCACCCCCTGCCTCAAACATATTTCCCCCACCTACAATATTATTGACAAATTACTAGATGTTTTTCACTTTGTAAAATATCTTGATGGGCTTAAGTTTTAGGAATTTATGTGTCCATGTTCTCATCCACAAGACAGGGAAGCCAGGTGTACATGCACCTCTCTGAGCCCAGGCTACTGCTCTGGAATTTCCCATCTCTTCAGTGCTCAGGGAAAAAAAAAAGCCATAAGAGTGGAAGCATCAGTGGTCAGAGCAGGTGCTGGCAAAAGAGCTGTTCTCAGTGACAAATCACCTCCTTTGCTCTGTCAAGTTGATGCTTGGCAGTTGGTAGGAGTTTTGCTACAGCTGAAATGATCAACCTTTAAACACGCCTACTCGCCAGCCATTTACCACTAACACACAGTTCCAAACCAGAGAGTGACACCAGTCAAATTCTGTTCCTTACAAATTCTATTCCTTTGGGGGAGGCCAGGCAAGCTTGTGATATGAATGAAAACTTCATGTACCCTTGTACTATACCAGTTTCCAGTCCCAGCTGGGACACGCATGCACACGTGTGTACCTGGGTGCATGTGCATGCATGCTCACGTGTGTGTTTGTGTGTGTGTGTGTGTGTGTGTGTGTGTGTGTGTGTGTGCAATGTGTAGGCCAGAGAGGAACACTAGTTTTGTTTTTTTTTTTATCATTCTCCATGTAATTGCTTTTTGAGGCAGGGTCTTTCACTGAACTTGGAGTTCAGTGGTCTGGCTAGGCTGGCTGGTGAATAAGTCTCCGGAATCTTTCTGTCTTTCCTTTTCCAGGACTGGGACCATAGGAGAATCTTGCGGAATCTGCCTTCCATGTGGACATTGAGGAGTGAGCTCAGGTCATCAGCCTTTGTGAGCCTCCTCCTCAGCTCTTGGCTTATTCTTTATCTGGTCATTCGCCAGATCTTACTGACCTTTCCCTATTCACATTTTAACAGAAAAAAAATGAATAGTTTAGGGGAAATTGCACTCCTATTGTGATTTGAGAGGTGTCAGGTTGTTGTCTTGGGTTCTGGCCACTAAACTTTAGGAAAGATGCTGAGGGTAGAGGTGAAGGGAGGCTGGAGGTAGAGTCTAGAGGAAAAGTGAAGCAGAAGACTTCTTACTTGGGAAATGGATGGCAAGTATTAGAGCCTAGAACATTCTAGTCGTTTATTGAAAGCACATCCACATTGGCTTCAGATTTGTGTGACAGTTCCAAAATACCAAATCAGAGCAAGGGAGGACAACAATGGGGCCCCAGAAAGCCTGCCCAGCGAGCATCATCCCAGCAGAGACTCACCATCTCTGGGGGCTCACATCTTCCGTCTTACTAGGAATAAGGTTGCAGACCTATTTTTCACCTTCACAAAGGCCTTCCCTTCTCTTATTTTAGCCTCTTAGTGAGGTAGAAAATGATCAACAACCTCTCTTTCTTCTTGTCCTCACCTCTTCCTTTCTCCCTCCCCCCTCTTTTTAAAGCAGCAGGAGAAGACATTAGATTGAGGCCCTGGGATCCCCTTCCCCGTGTACTGCCAATAGAACAGTCTTTAAGCACCAAAGTTCTTTTCAGTTTCATGCCTTTAGGCCAGTTGCATTCTGGGTAAAGAAGAAGGACCAGATCTCCCCAATCCCTAGGACTTTGGATTCATCTGCACAAACTCCAAAGTTTTGTCTTGCAAGCATGAAGACTTGAGTCTGCTCTCCAAAGCCCATGTTAAATAAGAGGTGGAAACTGACAGAGTCTCTGGTGCTCCTGGTCAGTAAGCTGAGCCAATCAATGACTTCCAGGCCAATCAATGAGAGACTGTCTCAAAATAAGGTAGATATTACTCAAATAACAATATCTGAGGTTGGCTTTTGGTCTTTGCACCACACCCCCACCCTATGTAGTCAACTGATGAATACACACACACACACACACACACACACACACACACACACACACACCATATGATTATCATAGAATGAACTAGGCACTGCCTCTTTGTCAAATAAATGACAGCTATCCAAGTCTATTGTCTGTGATATATGATATACATTCCTTAATGGATGAAAGATTTCTTTCCAAAGCAGACTTCTGTCTTTAAGGAATTTTTCATCAGTGGTTATCAAAACTTTCTCTCTCTCTCTCTCTCTCTCTCTCTCTCTCTCTCTGTGTGTGTGTGTGTGTGTGTGTATGTATGTGTGCATGTGTGCAATATCTTTAATATCTTTTCTTTTTTTAACTTTGTAACAAGCCTTCTTATTGTCCAAGAGTATGGGTTCAGGACTGTCTGGGTTAGAAGTCTGGCTTTTAGCCCATTTTCTAGCTTGGTGCCTTTGAGCCTCTTTTGTAAGTGGAGCAGTAATAATGTTACTCAAAGGGACGCCAGAGACTGATTGAGATGATCTGGCCAAGTCCATCCAATCATGTTAATAGTAATAAGAGCAGCTATTGTTACTGGACCTGCTGGGAACAGCAGCTTACTGCAGAGAGCGGATCCTCCTCACTCTGTTGTGTAGTAGCCATTCCACTTCTCTATCCTATGGCAATTTCTTGCTATAAAAAGGAAGCTGGAATCTCCCTAGAGTACTATCAGGTATCTGAGCCAATTCTGAGGCTGGAGGACCCGGGCAGAATCCTGTTTCTCCTCAAAGCATGTCCAAATATTTCCAAGTACTCTGGGTATTATCTCAGGTTTCCGCCTCAGTTATATTCTCACTCCCTTCTCTGCGACCCAGTTGTGTGGAAACAGGGAAGAAGAAAGACTTGCCCTCAGGCACTAGGTGTGCAGTCACTTTGGAGCAGGAGCTCACGTGTCCCCAAAAGAGAGGCAGGAAGTGTAGCTTCATCTGGCCCTGTTTCCCTGTGTCTCTTTCTGACCAGCTTTCCCACGGGACATCCCTTCTCTGGCATATATTCCTTAGCTCTCTGGCCCTGACCCCCAGGCAGAACCAGTCCTGGGAAATGAGAATAGAAAAGGAGATCTAAATCAAAAGAGGCTGTGGAAGTGGAGATGTACCCCACACATCCACAGGCCTGCAACTAAGTCACTACAATAGAACAAAGGCCACAGCAATAGAACAAAGGCCACGAGTCCAGCACTCCTTTGATGACATCCAAACACACAGTCGCTTCAAATACTCAGTAATTCAGCTCCTTTTAACAACTAACAATAAGTTAAAACACAGTTTTGAGTACGTATTTCTTATTAATGAGTTGGAATTATTGCATGTTGTGTATTTAATCTGTACATGAACCTTCTGGACAGGGACCCTATTAATACTCCCATTTTACAGGTTAAAAAAAAAAAACACTAATGCTAAAAGAATAATCAATAGGACTTGAAGTCACAGAAATTTGGACCTGTCATTCAGCTTGGTTTTTCACAAATCTGTTCAACTACTTTTGGATATATTGTGTGTGTGTGTGTGTGTGTGTGTGTGTGTGTGTATCTGTGTGTGTGTATCTGTGTGTCTGTGTTTGTGTTTATGTGTAGATACAAACTAAAATGCTTCTCCAGGAGAACACATAGGGGCTTAAATAATCATAAGGTTCACCGGGGTAGGGCAGAAGGTCCAAAAGTGTTTCTTTGGCCTTCGTGTTCCAGCTAATTCCCTCAACGCCCACCTGACTTGGTGCGTGTAGCCGGCTTAATGGTCCCTCTATTGAGCACTTCCATTATTTTTCAGGTGCCCAAGGTAATCTTTTCATTGAACACTCACCAATGCTGATGACTAAGGGATTTTCTTCAGTCCATTCCTAATAAGGGGACCTGAGTTAATCATTGTGTAGCTTTGACAGCGATCCCCGCAGGGGCTTAAACCACTTCTCCTGCTTCATTAGGGGAAAAAGCAACCCAGGTGCAGACCATGAGGACCTCAGGGTTTGATACTATTAAATCAATGCACAGACCAAAAAAAAAAGTGGATTAGGTCTTTTTTTTTTTTTTTTCAAACAGAAATCTGGTGGGCAAGACTCAAGGATGGAAGAAAAAAGAAATCTGAACACAGACAACTGCATTAGTTACTGCCTAGGCTTTTCTTTCTCCCCACAGTCTCTGTGTGAGTGGACTCCACCCCTGCCTGTCAGGCTTCCTTTGCTTCGAAACTGCTGACCACCCCACCACCTCAAAGTGCGAGACCATGGAATGCCAGGGCTGGCTGCCTGGGATTTGGTGCCTTCTTCTCACCTCTTCAAACAGACCATCCTAGGGATGTGACTTAAGTCAAGGCAGTCCAGTAAAACAGTGATTTGGCCATATCAACTCCATTTTCCAGTTAATCTCTCTTCTTAATTCATTTTTTCATCCATCATTTTCTTCATATATGGAATACAGGTTCTTTAAAACCTTTTGTTATATTGGTTGATTGATTGATTCTCTCTGTCTCTGTCTTGTCTCTGTCTTTCTACCTCTGTCTCTCTGTCTCCGTCCCTCTGTCTCCCTCTTTGTGTGTGTGTGTGTGTGTGTGTGTGTGTGTGTGTGTGTGTCTGTGCATGCATAGTGCTAAGATGCCTATATACTAAGAGGATGACTTTCTGAGTCAGTTCTTTCTCTCCACTATGTATGTTCCAGGCATCAAATCCAGGTCCCTGGACTTGGCTGCAGTTTCTCTATTCCCTGAACCATCTCACTGGCCCTAGAAAATAGACCATGTCAAAGAGCAGAATGTCTCTTCTCTTTCCTCACCTCCAGGCACATAGTGTTGCCTGGAGAAAAAAAGTTATTGGAAGGAATTTGGTATGATCCACTTTACTTAAGTTAGAGATTTCCAGAACTTTCTAGAAGTGGGTGTTTGAGTCTCAGCATTCCAAGAGGATGATTAAGAAAAAAAGGAAAATGAGAGTCTCTTAGTTATAAGGGAGCTGGTACTTGCCACACATATAAGAAGGGCTTAGGGTCCCTGCTCACTTAAAGTGGGGGTCAGGAGGCTGATGCCTTGACTGCCATCTGGTTCTGTTCCCTGCTGGGGGATATTAATAGCCCAGCTTCATGTATGAGTGTGTCCTGTAGTTTATTAATTTAAAAAGCATATTAAAAATGTATATGGATATGAGTGCCCTTGCAGGTGCAGAGGTACATGTGCATAGTCTGTCTGTCTGTCTGTCTGTCTGTCTGTCTGTCTGTCTGTCTGTCTCTGTATGTATGTGTGTTTATGTGTGTGTGTGTGTGTGTGTGTGTGTGTGTTTCCTGGTGGACAGACGACAACTTTGGGTGTTGATTCTCATGTATCTTCAAACCTTTTTGTTTGAGACCAAGTCTTTCATTGGCCTAGAACATCATCATGTAGGTCAGGCTAGACAGCCTTTGAGCTTCAGGTTTCTATCTGTCTCTGCCATCTCACTATGCTTGGGTTTACAGGCACAAGACATCAGGCCAGCCAGGCTCCTTATACAGGTTCTGGAGATCTGAACTCAGGTCTCTACATTTAAGGTCTCTATTGAGCCCTCTCCGCAGCCTAAGAGAAGGTTTTCTTATGTGCCTGGCACATGCAGGACACAGTTCCAAGCATGTTACTTGCATCAATTCCCTTAGTTCGGTAAAACATTAAAGAAGCAATGGAGATGAGTTCTCAGCAACAATTGGCTATGTGTGCTGGAGAACTGGATCATGGGGCTGTCCATCGTCCTGTGCTTGGATATGGTTGCTTCCAACTCACAGTAAGAATATTTCAGGTATGAAAGGGGCCTGGTTGTCTCCCCTTTTCCACTAGCACACCCCAGGTTGGGGACTCGTCCTTCCCTCGGACTCTCTTCCTTGCGTATAAGCTCACAAAGGTTATACAGATCTGGTGATTGTAATCGGATCTTCACATTGGATCGCAGACCTGAGTCCAGTTCACTTTGTGTAATTCCTTCTCAAACATTCCTGTCACAGGTCCTGCTCCTCCCTCTTAATGATCACTGCTCCTCCATTGAGAACTGGATTCTATTCCTCCATTCTCCAGGAGACCATGCTTGTGGGTGACAGCGTTGGTCGACAGATTGTGATAGAGGTGGCACAGTGTCCTTTCCGATTTGAGGTGTTTGTGCTCTTACTCTTGAAAGCTAGCTGCCATTTAAATGGCTCTATCAAAAGGCTGCCACACTGTGGAGAAGCTCAAATCTCTTGGGAAAACCTGGCAGGATGACATCCCTCACTAGGGGAAGGGAGCCCAGTCAAGAAAGAGGTCACATTAGCAGAAATTCAGTAGCACTCCAGCTCAGCCACCTGCTAAATGCAGCTAAGGGTACAACTCAAGGACAGAGCCAAACAACTTTCTGTCTCAGCCTTCCTAAGATTACAAACCCACAAACTGTGAGCAAAATATATTAATTATTTTTATTTTCTTTTGAGATAGGATCTAACATACCCCAGGCTGGATTCAAACTCACTATGTTGTTAAAGATAATCATGAACTCCCAGTCTTACCATCTCTACTTCCCAATTTCTGGGATTACAAGGTGTACTTCACGACTTCTGAGTGCAATGATCACTTTAAACCAATGGTTCTGGCATAGGCTGGTATGCAGTGATAGCCATTGAATAAATAACTTAGCCATTGAATAAAGTGCCACATTTTTCTCATAGTTCCCTCATGCTATCCCCTGTACACATTCCTCAGAAGGACTGTGGGGGACGGTCTAAAGGTCTAGGATAGGATTTTGTAGTGTCATGTGGCTTTTGAAACATCTATACTTCTCCTACACACACTTCCTAAACCTACATACACTTCCTAAAACCATGGCATACTTTCTAAACACACCCAAACTCTGCTACTGACTGGGGGCCAAGTATTCAAACACTCAAGACTATAGAGAGATATCAACTACAGGTATCTGGGATCATATGTGTGCATAATACGAGCCAGGATGCTTTATATCTAATTAATACAATTAATTGTAGATTGGAATCCTGAGGCTCAGAAAGGCTTAACAATTCTCAAGAGTTACTATAGGAAAAGATATAGCTGGATCACCAAGCCCACTCATTACTAGTTCCGTGGTCTTGGAAGTCACTTAGCCTTCCATAGTTTCTATGATCTCATCTGCAACTGTGAAACATGGGGACAAACAGTATCTTCTTTTGAGGGTGCTTGTGAGACTCAGCAGGTTGGCATCACACACGGTGCTAGCAGAGCACCTGGCATGCTCAAAACCCTCTTTTTAAATTATTATTATGGCCTCACTCGTGCACGGTTATCTGCAAGGAAATTAGCTATTCCAAATACATTTCCAATGGCTAATATGGTCCTGGGCCAAATTGAGCCCACTGTCTGATTTTCAATGTTCCATAAGTTGAGATGGCTTTTTCGTTTTTAAGTGGTTGAAAGAGAGTGATACATTAGATGACAATTATTGAAACTGATACTTCAACATCCAGAAACTTTATCTGAACACGTGTGTGCCTGTTTATCTACACATTGTCTATTGCTGTATTTGTGCTCAAAGGGCAGAGCTGAGTAGTTGTGCAGAGACCATGTGGCTCCCAAAGCCAGAAATACTTATTATGCTCCAATTTACAGATGAAATTTTTCCTCTTGTGGATTAGGACAGACTTAAGGGAAAGATAGTTTAGTGTGTGAAAAGAATTAGAAAACATCAATTTCCCATTCCAGGTTGAACATTAACTACTTGGTAGACTTTGGCTAGTTGCCTAGTCTGTTGGCGTCATTTCCTTATCTATTATAATGAGGATCAGATTAATTGTTTTCTTCTTAGAGTCCTTCCAGACTTGAAAAATGGGACTCTCAGAGGGCATATGACTCAGGTTCTAGTAAGAATGTTAGACAGGAAACGTTTCTCATACCTTGAAAGGGTCATAAATACTCTAGGGGTAAAGGGAAAATACTATTAATAGTTTAGCATTCATATAAGTTCTGGAAATAAGTATCTAGGAGAAACTATAGTAGCAGGAGAAGAAAACCATTCAAGATAAAAAGCATCTAAACAGGAGCCTGACAATAAAGCATGATCAGCGGGGAGACATGGCAAAGGCGTAAAGGAATTAGACAGGCAGCCTATGTGGGGCACGTGTTCGGAGTCAGGCAGAGTTTTGGGTGTCTCTTAGGAGCCACAACATTCACTATCCTAGCAACCTTCTAGCTGCAAGCTACTCATCTGGCCTCTGTGGTTCTTTGGGGGGTTGCTCAAAGGCTATTCCAAAGGAGCATGCTTACCTCTCATTCCATCCTAGCTGCTCTCCCATCTCAGTGCTATCCAGGTGCTATCCTACTTAACTTCCAAGACTGGGCAAGGCTAGATGCCTTCAAGGTGGTATGGGTAGAGAGGCGTGCTGGCTGATATCCCATTGCTGCTGGGATTACCAGCTCAAAGAAACAAGTTTCCTGTGAATGGGCGGGAAGCAGAGCTGCTAGTTTTCCAAGACTTCTTACATTTGTTCACATTCTTCCCCCTCTCTCTTCCAGTTTTCATGCTTTCATTTCAGGGCACAAATGGAGTGGAAAGGAATGGCATGTCTCTAAATATGATTTCTATGATATATACTTCCCTAGTCAACAGGGGCTAAGCAATGACCCTGTTATTGAACAACAGAGTGATATATCTGAAGAGGGTTGTGGGGATCACTCGTTGGGACATGAGTCTGGCCTTATGATAGGGACTCTGAGGTTGGATATATGTGGCCAGCCATCCAACCACTCATGATACATGTTACTTAATCTCAATTTCATCATCTGCAAAAATGGGAATATTAGATTTTCTCACAGAGATGCTGAATTCTTACAACAGACCTAGAGCATGGGAAGAATGATGTGCCAAGCATCACTCATTAGTTTTTGCTGGGGCAGCAGGTCATTCTGCTTAAGGACTTGGATAAGGAGCTTGCTCTTACCCTGCACTACTCAAAAGCCACATGTGATGATTTAACTTTGAACACTGAGAGTACTTTTGTGCACATGCCACATTCCATCCCTGGTGAGCTATGTGTGGTTACTGACTACTGAGGGCAGCTCAGAGGAACAATTTTTATCATTGCAAGAAGTTCTATCTGACAGTGGGCTAGACTCAAGACATTTATAAATACAGTTACTATACTTAAAAATCGAATGAAGAAACATGTTAGACTTCGAAGGAGGGGAAAGAAAGGGTTTGGATGTCATCAATCTTACTTTGTGAGGAATATGAGAAAGGAAGGCCAACAGCTATAATTTATAGCTATAAAGCTACAAAGAGAAATGATAGTACCTGAAGAAACTAGGAGGAAGGGGAAGTGTTGGGGACAGGTGATAAAATGAGGACAAGTTGCACCAAAGGAGGAAGGACAGTTGTGGCCAAGATTGGCCAGTCAGGGAATATGCACATAAACAGGGTGTGCTGTCACATGTCTCTGTTGGAGGACCACAAATCTACAGCCAGTCTACAGTTAGGAGCCAGTCTAGGCTACACACCAAAGTATTTGTTCTAACATATAAATAACCAAAAAACAAACCAAGAAAATAGTCACATAAGGGCACTACTTAGCTGTAGGGTAATATATATATAAAAGATCTCTTTCTCTTTTTCAGTCTCTGTCTCTCTCAGTCCCTCTCTGTTTTTGTTTCTGTCTCTGTCTCTCTGTCTCTGTCTCTCTGTCTCTCTCTGTCTCTCTTTGTCTCTGTCTCTGTCTCTCTCTCTCGCTCTGTGTGTGTGTGTGTGTGTGTGTTTATGTGTTATGCATGGGTATGTAGAGGTCTGAGATATATTCAATATCTTCCTCAGTTTTTCTTCACCTTATCTTTTGAGGCAGGGTCTCTTGCTGAACCTGGAGGCTGCCATTTTGACAAAACTAAGTGGCTAGCAAGCCTCAGGAATCTGCCAATCTCTTCCTCACTCAATACTGGAAATACAGATATACATCACTTTGCTCAGCTTTTCCATGAGATGTGGAGATAGAAATTGAGGTCCTCATGCTTAACTTTGTATACTGAGCCATTTCCATAGTCCCATGAGTTGGTCTGAAGGGATACTGGGGAGAAAAGCGCTAGGGAGAAAGTAGCAGGCCAGAGAGATAGTCTTTCTTTAAAATACTTGAGACATTGAATGTTTCTATATGATTGCATAAACATTTTATTAGATTTGTTTATGTATAGATGTATTCATGCATGTATACTTGTGTGCACTGGTGAGTATGTGGTCAGAGGGCAACATACAGCAGCCAGTTCTCCTCTTGCTTGGCGTGTGTTCTAAGATCTGCGCTCAGGCTCTCAGGCTTGGCAGTAAAAACTATGTTGCCAGCTTCCCTATTTTATTTTTTTGAGATGAGTTTTTACCTTCATTTTATGATGAATTGTTAAAAAGAGCAAAATGAGTTTAGAACGGTTAACACTCCAGTGGAGAAAGGCCTTTTATGGGAAGTGTGTCTCTTTCTGAAAGGCAACTTTCTTGGTGACTCTCTTCAATGGAGTCATGGTTTGGATGGAATGTATGCCCTCTCCTAAGGCTAAAGCAACACTTGGCCATCCCCCAGCCCTAGTCTGCACGCTCTTAGTGCGCCTTGGGAAGAGGAATGTGCACTAAGTGCCAGCCGAGGATTGACTGGGTGAGACAGAATGTGCGAGTGGGCGGGATGTACTGGGACTGTGTGTGCGGGTGAGCAGTTGAGCAAGCCTCAGTGGCTCCTGACTAGGGCCAAGTGACAATGACAGTGAAACCTCTTCCAATGCTTTCTGGGGACTGGAGGAAAAAAAAACCCACCACCCTTGAAGTGTATGTGGAATCATAGACAGCAGGATAGATTCCCAGAGCTGTGCCACCGGAGGGCATAAAATGTCTTTATTGCTTGCCAAAGATCAAGGGCATACTGGGCCAATTGTGAAGTGTTCTAGTCCATGTGATCCCTGAATCAAATGTGGCATAAAGGAGCGCAGAGCTGAGCTCTTCAAGATGAAAAGAGCTTTGCAGACAGAAAGGGCGATGGCTGCCTAACACTGTGAAAACCTTGCCATCCAACTGAATTCTTCAAAAAGTGTTAAAATAGTGCATTTGGTCATGTGTATCTGATCACAATTAAAAGGAAGGAAAAACCCCTCATATTGCTACACGAATGCACACAATCCACAGCCCCCTTTCTCTCTCTTTTTAGGGGAGGTCCATGTGCGGGTGCTGCTTTCACAGGTGTGGGAGCCATGACACTGGCAGTTTCTCATGAGTAACTCATGGCTCAAAAAGTTGATGAGTGGCTTTTGGAATTGGTACTTGAGAAGAGAGGCGAGGTGTTACATTGTTTTTCAGAAAGTTTCCTGAAGTTGCCTACATGTGGGAAATATGTTCTTAAAGAGTTCAGATAACAGAAAAGAGAACACTTGCCACATTTCCACTTCTGCTCCTGTTCTCTGCCACTCTGTGTCATTTGGGGACAAGTTAGTAGCTGTTGTGTCATAAGCAACATGGATGTACTTGACACTGATACCTTGCCATATAGGAAATATGGGTAGATTTACCTACATGTGTTTACCTGGATGCCTAATATGCACTCTTAATTCTTGAGAGCCTGTTTCCTGATTTGGGGAACGTGGAGACTGGGCTCCAGGAAGCAAAGGTGCTTCCACAGAACACACAGCTGGGAAGGAAAAGAGCTGGGATTAGAAATTCTCTGGTCTGGCAGCAAAGGACCCATTGCTGTAACATGCTTCTGTGTAGACTGCTTCTCTAAGCACCAATTTCCTTATCTGTGAGTGATTGTTATCAGTGTGGCCACTGTCCCGGTCTCCATGAGACGATTTGAAGGTAAACATTCAATGGTGACTGTGGTAACAAAAAGCATTATTGTTTTATCCATCACAAACAGAACTTCATAAATAGTTGTGTAACTTTCGTGGACACTCCAAAATGCCCCCTGGAGGATGACTGCAGATCTCTAGAGGGCCAGGGGAAGGTAGGAGAGTGCCCTGGCTTCCCCCACCATCTGTAGACAAGAGCACCAAGCCCTGGCTACAGGACTGTCAGTGGCTGCTCGGCTTCTGTGCATGTTCATAAGCATCATCTGTGATTTAACTACTGTGCTGAATAGTTTTATGTCAACTCGACACAAGCTAAAGTCATCTGAATGGAGGGAACATCAATTAAGAAAACGCCCCCATAAGACAGTGTTGTAGGCAGGCCTGTAGGGCATTTTCTTAATTAGTGACTTTGGTGGTAGCACCCCTGGCTGGGTCCTGGGTTCCTAAGAAAGTTTGCTGAGACAAGCTAAGAGCAAAGCAGTAAGCAGTATCCCTCCATGGCCTCTGCATCAATCATTCCTGCCTCCAGCTTCCTGTCCCGCTCTGGCTTTCTTCAATGATCGACTACAATGTAGAAATGTAAGTGGAATAAACCTTTCTGTCTCCAGTTTGCTTTTTGGTCCTAATGTTTCACTGCAGCAATACAAACCGTAAGTCAACTACTGTGGTGAGAGAAAGGGTACCAATGTGAGGGTACCACAGGCCATGCCAACACACCACTCAGAGCCCCTACCTTTCTCTAAGCCAAGGGCTGTAGCACTGCTGGGGAGCTGGGCAGGAGGTAGGAGACCTTGCCTCTGCTCAAGCAGAAGCATCACATTCCACGCCCTGCTCAGCAGCCCGAGCCTCATTTGCTAGAGAATGGTTAGAATGGTTCTGTCTCCTTTGCCAGAGTGCTGTGCTCAGAGACCTACATCTAGGGAGAGTATGGTCTCAACCTTCTGAACAGATGCCTGGTAAAAACTGGAAGTTTTCCTCACTTCTGTTCTAATCCTCTGTTCTCAGACAGGAATTTGACAAGGCTCAAGGATTCCTTTAGACTCAGCCTGTCTCTATGTTCCTAAGCCTGAAGGATGCACGTATACTTAGTCTATTCTAGGTGAGGCTGAGCAAAGTGTCACTGCTGAGCTTGATGAACATCACACTGACAGATGAGGAGGCTAGGCTCAGGGACATTAAGGGACTTCCTCAGAAGGCCTACAACTACCCACAGGGTGAGCTGACCCTCCTAAAGTTCACACTGTACTGCTTCCCAGTTTGTTTGTTTATAAGATGTACTTGCATCTTTAGAGAAAACTCAGAGCTGTGAATTGTAAAGTTGTAAATTATGAAGACTCTTCATGCAAGCAGGAAAGCTCCATTCACTGACAGTAAGTGAGGACATGGCCTACCCCTGACATTTGTTGGCTTTACTTTTCTGCCTTGAACATTTCTCAACAAGAAGTTGACCAGAACTCAAATTCCAAGAGGCTAATGCCATGTCTTGCTCTGTCATCAGCTTCAGCACAGCCCTGGTGCTGAGTGGCCATGAACTCTGTTGATGAACTCCAGTTGGGGCTGTTATGTCCAAAGAGGGTTTTCCAAAATGGCGGCACGGGTGACAATGTCTTAAACAAAAAGAACTCTGACCTGGCAAACAGAAGAATTGTTACTGGGTAAACTGAAGAGTAAATTCAGTTTTCCTCAGGAATATTGTAAGGCAGATTTCTGTTTACCAAGACCTCACCTTAATTAATACACCCTTAAAGGCCAACTATGTCCTGCAAGGGCATCTAGTTCCCAGTTTAGCTCAAAGACTCCACCCTGATTGTCATATAGATCTACCTGCTTTTCTCCCTCATTTTATCCCTACCCCATCCCCAAGAGATAGCCTGAGTAGTTTGATCTCCAATAAAAGTTTTCTTTCTATCCACAGAGCACTCCAGTTCAGTGCTTTCACTGAACTCTTACTTACAGTCACCTTTTGAGTGAAGGGGACACTGTTGTCCCTGAAGTTTCCCTTCTTGCTAGGGTTTGTGACATGTGTCAGGGATCGACTTCAAGTGCTGTTCCTTGGAAGCTGACCACCTTCTTTTGAGCTGTTTCACTGGGACTTGGAGATCACTGATTAGGCTATGCTTGTTGGTCAATGAACCCCAGAGATATCTGCCTCTCTGGAGATGTGGAGGCATCTCTGGCTTTTTACGTGGCTCCTAGAGATTGAAAGCAGGTCCTCACAGTACTGACTGAGCCATCTCCTCAGCCTCAAGCTACAAATCATGTAATCATCACTGACATGGATATCTTATCAGTCTAGGTCTGTTGCATGATGGAGATTTTTTTTCTTTCCCCTTTTCAGGTAAGAGTAGGTAAAGAGATAAGCAGCTTGCATAACTACATGGACCATGCAATGTGCTTTTCTTCTCTGGCCTCATTTCCAGTTTCCTGATAAATGGGCTGGGTAGAAAGTTTCTGTGATTCCAAACCCCTAGTACCAGTTCCATCTTCTTGACTGTGGTTACAGTTTGTAGCCCATTTTTTTTTATACTTAGTGTTTAGAGGAACACATTTACTTAGTGTTCTTCTTTTGGTTGGCTTAGTTGTAAAAAATTTAAATTATTTAGTAACTAACAAACAAACAAAATCACCCAAAACAACAACCCCCTCAAACCCCAAATCCAACTCATTTCTACTTTAAGTGGAACATTGGTGGCACTCTAGATTAGAGAAGGGATTAAAAAAATAAATAAAATATACAAATAACATGAATTTATGAAATCTAGGCAGACATGGTTACCTGCTGAGAGGCTTGAACTGAGGCCCCCCAGGATACATGTGAATGCTAGGGAAGTATAAAATGTGGCCAGACTTAAGTAGAAACATTATCCTTCATGTAAAAATAAAGATGAAAAGAGAGTTCAGAAAGAATGGATTTCTCCCATGTGGTTGGGTACTTAATGCAGAATTTTTATGGCATCTAAGATTGACACCACTTAGACACAATGTGGCTATATCCTATCTTGATTAATTTCTGCCTCCCTCTAAAAAGACAACAGTAACAAAACCCTCAAACAACAACAAACAATTTTCTTCTTGGTATGTTGGTGAAGGATCTGAAGAGGTTTGCAGCCCCATAGGAGGAACAACAATATGAACCAACCAGATCCCCCAGAGCTTCCAGGGACTAAACCACCAACCAAAGAGTACACATGGAGGGACTCATGGCTCCAGCTGCATATGTAGCAGAGGATGACTTTGTTGGGCATCAATGGGAGGTGAGGCCCATGGTCCTGAAAAGGCTGGATGCCCCAGTGTTAGGGAATGCCAGGAGAGGGAAGCAGGAGTGGGTTGGGTAGGTGAGCAGGGGGATGGGATGGGATAGGGGTTTTTAGAGGGGAAACCAGGAAAGGGGATAACAATTGAAATGTAAATACCCCTGGGCAGTGGTGGCCCATGCCTTTAATCCCAGTACTTGGGAGGCAGAGGCAGGTGGATTTCTGAGTTCAAGGCCAGCCTAGTCTACAGAGTGAGTTCCAGGACAGTCAGGGCTATAGAGAAACCCTGTCCCGAAAAACCAAACCAAAAAAAAAATGTAAATATCTACTAAAAATTTTGATAGTATAGAAAAATCCCACCATGATCAATTTCAGACTGGTAATATATAACATAAATGTGGAGATTTGGAAGCAGCACAGAAAATTGGATCTTACCAGCAATAGGAACCAATAAGATAAAACCAATCATTGGAAACACAAAGTCAGAAACTCTCAAATGTTCCTTTTATTAATGTACTCTAGGTAGTAAATTACAGGAGGTGTGTGTGTGTGTGTGTGTGTGTGTGTGTATGTGTGTGTGTTCATGTGTGTGTGTGTGTGTATGTGTGTGTGTTCGTGTGTGTGTGTGTGTGTGTGTGTGTGTGTGTGTGAGAAATGATGTCAAATATATCATTTACAATTTTTTTGGAGACAGATTCTATGTAACTTTGACTATCCTTTAATTCATTATGTAAATTAGGCTGGTCTTGAACTCACAGAAATACCCCTGTCTTTGGCTCCCATATACTGGGAATAAAGTCGTGTGCTGCTAAAAAGTCTTGTGTCTACGTCTTTTGGTTAAGTAATTTACTTATAGCAGTCATTTAAAACATCATGGCTGATTGAATAACTGATTTCAATGTTAGACACAGTAATCTATCTATCATTTATCTATCTATCTATCATCTATCTATCTATCTGTCTGTCTGTCTGTCTATTTATCTATCATCTTTCTTTTGAAGGATAAAACACAGGGGCACATACATGATAGGCAAGCCTTCTAACATTGAATCTATCTCCTAGCCCTAACTAATATTTTAATTGATAAAGAAGCATTCTAAAGACTATGAGTAATAAAAGACAATATGCTAACTGTGCACTAAGTGTAATGAAAAATATCTTTGGGGTCTAAATTCTGGACACAAAAATCTATTGGAAGGTGAATCCTCCCACACTTGCTTCATCCTGTGTGCAGAGAAGTCTGGCCATAGAGGAGAACTGGCTAGTACTTTAAGGCAAGTTGTTGAAATGTTTAAGTTGGGTCATTTCAACTTCCTTACTCTTCTGAGGAAACTGAGATCAGCTTTAGAAGTGCTATTCACAGAGCACCTGCCATATACTAGATATCACAAAAAGTCCATGGTTCACGCTAGGCCCAATACGGACGTCATAAGCAGCCTTACTCTGCAGATAACTGAACTGGATCTCAGAAGTGGCCAACAACCTGTCAAATTCTCTCTCAGCCTGCGCTTCCCCATCTCTCTTTAAATTTCTGGCAATAAAGTCCCACTGTGTCTGGTTGGAGGTCAAAGTGGACCCACCAACCTTTAATTATAGCTCATATGACACTGCATACAAATTCTCTAGGTATTTCCTTTACAATAGAGTATCTGTGAGCAGCTTGATCAGCACCTGAGAGTCTGGACAAAATACTGTGTCTATCTCATGTTCATTTTCAAAGGCAGCTGGTTTTTTTTCTTTTACAAAAGAACATTAAAGGAAACAGCTGCTTTCAGATGCTTGTCTTTTTCTTCTCTATGTTGCTCTAGTCAGCAGGTGTGTTAATTGTCAACCCTACTTTCAAGGCAGCAATCTGAAATGAGGGTATTCAAATAGGTGATGAAATATTATATCACAGACCCCAAAGCCCATGCCACATTCTGAAATGTTTGGAGGTGGCTGATGAAAGAGACTAGCACAGCATAGAGACCAGTGCTTCTGAGCACAGTAACTTTGCTAATTCACTATGAGCAAAATGAATTAGGAAAATGTGGAAGGCTCTTCAAGTCACCTTCTAATGGCAGCTGACATCTTCAGGGTCAAAAGACCACAGCTTGCCCCTGACTTCTACTAGGGAGCTGGCCTCTCTGCCTTGTCTTAACCATATCCCTTCCTTGCCAGGTCAAATGCTAATTCTCCTGTAGGTCTAGTTTAAGAGTCACTTCTGGGGCTGGGGAGATGGCTCAAGAAGTGATGTAAGCATGGAAACCTGAGTTTGATCCCCAGCACGCATGTATACAAAGATGGGTGTGGTAGTGCTCATTCATAACCCAACTGATAGAGAAGTCAGAGATAATCATGTTTTGGCCAGCCAGCCTAGGCACCTGCTTGTTCTGTGGCTTCCACATGCACACATGTGTATATTTACACAATCCGTACACACAGGTGGACAGGTGGACAGGATCATGTCCACCCCCACAAGTAATTTTCTTCACTGGCCTCTAGAGGAGGATGTTGAGAATCTTTGCCCTGTACTTCCACTGCACTGACTACTTTCCTCTTTATTTGAATAGTAATGATGTTTGTAACTACTTGTTGGGAATATATCTCCAGAGTGTAAATACAGAGTAAGAATAGTTTCTCTTATTTAGTACTGAGCCCCAGTACCTAGTATGTTAGTATGTATTAAAAAATGTGCTCACCAAAGGACTAAAAATAAAACTGGTAATTATGTAGAAAGGCACAAAGGCAGTGGGAATATGGAAAGTCTTTTGCCTGTCAGATTTTATTGTTTTATTTATTTAGTGTGAGCATTGCACATAAGCATGTGCTATATGCATATATGTGCATGTGTGTATGTGTGTGTAAAGGCATGGGGTATCCTCTATCATTGCCTTATTTATTTGAAGCAGTCTCTCCATGAACCTAGAGCTCATGTTTCTTGGCTAAGATGACATCTAGCAAGCTCCAGGCATCCTCCTGTTACTGCCCCCAGCCCATGCTAGGCTTGCTCCAAGGGTGCTAGGATCGGAATGCACATCCTCCAGGTTGTGCAGCAAGTGTCCTTACCCACTGAGCTATCTTTCGGCCCCCCAAATAGTTATTTTTCCCACTTAGGAATAAAGTAACAGTGGGTGGGTTTTAAAAGCATCACCAGGTGATTTCAGTGATGAGTTCTGTACATGTAGGCGATTATACTGTCTACAGTAGTAAAAGAGTCATCCGGCTTAGAGAATAACTCAGTGGGCATTGTTTATAACATGAACTGAACCTATGGCAGAGCCTGGCTGTAAGGACAACAGGAGAAAATACATAGAAATCATTCCATGGTGTCAGGAAGGTAGTCTTGACATGTATGGCTGCTGCTGAAGCATTTGAGGTAGGACATTCCACTTGGAATGTATTAGCCAGCTGGTCTGACACACAGGAATCCAGCAGCTGATATCCTGGTGCTGTTAGCCTTTGATGACAGAGTCTCTGTCCTATCACCGGCTCACAGCATAAAAATCATTCCTCTCCTGGGTGCTTTCTAAAGCCAAAGCAAAAAGAGAATACTGTCTGAGGAAACATTAGCAAGCTGTTCTAAAATCTCACCCTACTCTATGCCTTTAATGGCTTCTGTAACCACAGTTCCCTCTGGACAGAGATGAACTCTTTGCTCCATTTCTTTTTCTTTTCTTTTTTTCTTTTTTCTTTTTCTTTTTTTCGGTTTTTTGAGACAGGGTTTCTCTGTATAGCCCTGGCTGTCCTAGACCAGGCTGGCCTTGAACTCAGAAATCCATCTGCCTCTACCTCCCAAGTGCTGGGATTAAAGGCGTGTGCCACCACTGCTCGGCTTTGCTCCATTTCTGATCATTACCAAGGTGAGAGACCAGTTTCAAGGTGCTCTAGATAAAAAAGCAGAAAACAAAACAAAACAAAACAAAACAAAACAAAACAAAACAAAAAAAACCGCAGTCATTCCTGCCGACACAACTGGCTCTAGCCATGGTCACAAGTTTTAGAGGGATGAACCATTTCAACTTTGTTTCACTCTCAAGTGGAAAAACAACTATAATCCTGTTGAGGAGGAGGAGGAGGAGGAGGAGGAGGAGGAGGAGGAGGAGGAGGAGAACAATGACAATGACAACAGTTGATGTGAACAATTAGAAACCCAGAAGACAGGACATTAGGCTCCTGGAAGCCTTCAAATGGGCTTCATTCCTCTTGTTCTGTAACGAATGGATGTGTTCGGAAGGAGAACTATAGCTGGCTGAAATCCTGGTGCCTTGGGGGAGCTGCTGTTCCTGCCCTGTTAAACCCTTCTATGTCTGTCTTCACCCCACTGTGAAGACTGTGGAGGAATGCTCAGGTGGAGTTGGGTGGAATTCAACCTCTCTGAGGTTTTCTAAAGAGTGTTCGTAGAATGGAATTGCTCCGAGCGTCCCAGAAACATACATTCAGAGCATTTAGCTCTGTGCCAGGCACTCAGTGAGGACATGAGGAAGAGGAGTTATGCCTTTGTACTTAGTTTTGATGTCTGCTTTTATCTACCACAGCAAAGGCAATTAAAATGTAGGGAATGGGACATTGCTCTAGGTCACCTAGCTCTGTGCTAAGGGGTAGAGCTGAGCTTCCTTACCTGTATCTATGTATTTAGGGTTGCCTTTCTTTCTGAATCTGACTTAAGCTTGGGACTCACTTCTCTTAAAGTCTTCAACACAACACATCACACCAAAGTTTACCCTTTGACCTCTCCAAACCAATTTCCATTTCTAAAACTTCCCTACTCCACCCTCTATGAACATGCTGCAGAAATGCCTCTTGATTCCCTGTTTTGTGACCATTGGTGGCTGCTGCTGTGTCTGAAATAGTCCCTTCCCTTCCTCTTTGTTCACAGCTGGCTCTAGAAATCTCTGCTCATTGGCTGCCTTGAAGGATCTTGAGGGATTGTCCTGGTTTAAGTAATATCTCCCCAACCCTTCTTTTTTCTCCGGCTTGTGTCCCAGGCAATGTTTCCTTCCTCTTGCTCATTCATTCTTTTCCTTTCTGATTGTCTGGCTCCTTGGATAAGTGTAAGCTCCAAAAGGGCAGAAAGCATCCTTTGGAGCACGGCTGTGACCCTGGCACCTGTCACAACACCTAACACAGAGGCGCTTTATAAGGGATTTGGGGTGACTGACTGGGAAAATGAATTAACTTTAGGAGCAGCACTCTTGCCAAACCCTGGACAAGGGTGAGTGATGTATTTAAATGCTGTGGGAGAGGGACCTGGGCACCTGCTTGCCCTGCCTTTGGGTCTCCTAAAAGAACAGCATGAGGCTACCCACAAGGCAGAGTCCTTTCCAAATAGTCATCCGCCATAAAAGCACATCTTGCAGGCAAGGAAAATGGGTGGATGATTGCTAACTATAATCTTCCAACTGGGCTGATCTTTGAAAAGTTCGAGAGGCGCCTGCCTCCCTCAGTCCCAGGCTGCTACTTCTGCTGAGGCCCCTGAGGGAGGCGAGGAGGGTGCGCTTGGGCGCCTCTTGGGCTGGCACGAGGAAGCCACATCTCATCCGCCCTCCTCCCCCAGCTCCTCTCCAAGAGAGGAAGCAATGCAGATGGAGATGAGAAATAAATATTCCTGCCTGCTCTGCGCCACTGCAGACGTTTTCCAAAATGTCTGGCTAGGACCACAAAATCAAGCCCACCCAGCAAAGGAGGCGCTCAGCAGGAGAAAGAGGGGGGACAGGGTGGCATATTTGTCGATTCGCGTCAGCTTTCTGGGGGGCTGAGCACATGGCTCATCTTTGGCAGCCCTGCTGAGGTGGGGATGTGGTAAGTGCACAAAGAATGGATTCAGAAAATAGGAGCAGAGTTAAAGGCAAGCATGCCAGACTCCGTACAGGCTGCACACCTCTGTCTGGGTCCTGGAACACACTCAGCTGGTTCCTGTACTTGTTTTCACCTATCTTGTTTACTCCACCCCATCACCACAGCCCCGACCCTTTCACCTCTATTCCCTTTCACCTCTATTCTGTTCCTGGGAAGTTAACAGCACCAGGCTGCCAGCATCCTTCAGAGGGCCTCTGCAATTTGGACAGGAACTCAGAATCCATGTGAGGAGAGATTCTCACTACCTCTAAGTTCAGTTCCCATCTCTAATACTGGAATCCTGGCAGGCAATGAGATCATAGGCTGCAAATGAGAAGTGGGTGCTTGTGGCCATGAGGTGGCCAAGTGTGTGGGAGGAGTATCATAAGGAGGGAAGTTCCAGGCCCAGCAACAGAGCTGGAATGCTCTGTATGGCAGTGTCATTGCTGGGCATGCCTCTAGGCTGTAAAATGTCGTAGGCTCGATAAGAAAGATGGGAAACGGAGCTGGGAAGTCATCATGGGACACTTTGGTCTGGGTTTCTCGCTCTCTCAGGGAATTCCTGGGATCCCGAATTCTTCATCTGGCTGCTACTGGGCCAGTTGCTAACACATCTTTTAGAGAGTTCATCCCAGAGGTGGGTCTTGGTGGGAACAAAAGTGGAATCCATAAAGAGCTGAAGGGCCTTCTTGGAGTCATGGGTTCAAGTACACTGCTGTGAAAATACTGGCTCAAAATGAAGTCTCAAAGCACGAGTCTCTGGGCACTAGGAGAGGTTTGCAGAGATATTTCACTTTATCCCACCCACTTCCTTGTCATCTCCACTGTTGCAGCGAGGAGTGAGCCCTTGTCTGTCTCCAACTCATGTGCCCTGGATCCATCTCTGTGAATCTTGCCCACTCACAAGCCCATCTGCCTTCCAGCATCAGGCATTTGCCAGCGGAATCCCACTCTCTCCAGAGGCCACTCAGCAGTGGGAGACTGGTGGGGAGTTGGCTTCTTGTCTCCACTCTACATACTGCTATGTCACCTCAGACAAATGACACCCCCTCTCTGGGTCTTGGATACTTTCTTTGTCAAAGGAGTGGGCTAGGTAGGCTTCTTTGTAGATATGACACATTACAGATAGTTTCTCAGAGTGAAATTGGATACAATGTCTCTTTGCGCTGTTCCCTTTCCAAGCAATTCACTTTGACAATGAACAGCAGGTATGAAGGTCATCATACTTCCTGATTAAATTTATCTTTATATTTGGGAAAGTCAGAGTTAAACATCAAAACAAGCTGGGTGTGCTGAAGATGAATGCTATGTAGCAACGGCTTGAAATGTTATCAGTTAACATCTGCCTTAATTCCTAGGAAGAGGAAACTATGGCTGAGGAAAAGCCAAAGGGTAGGGTATATTTGTTCATAAATTAATTCCTTTTTAGGACATGCGTGGAAAGAAGATGCATGCATGTATGATTGTATCTTATCATAATCATATTCATTACTTGAAAAAGATGCTATTTAATTGAGTCCGACTACAAGCTCAGGCCATGAGGCTCTCATCTCATACTATGGCATTGTGGGAGATATTATCCACCTCTCATACCCTTACAGGAGGAAACTTGGGCTCAGAGACCCACTCAGGCTCACATGGCTCACCAGTATTGTGACAGGATTTGAATTCAGTTCCAAGGGATTCCAAAGATAAGGATTTGTACCCATGATGATGCTCTGGGCCTTGTCTGGCATTTGACGCTCACTTAGAAGATTGCTACAGAAAAAGACTCCTGGGCTGACTGTTGTTCTTGTGTTGTTAGAACAACCTAGTACCCTGTACTGTAGGTACTTTACTGTACCTACTTGACAGGAACTGGGAGGGAAGCTCTCTCCTCTGATCACCTATCCACAGAAATCCGCTGCCTCCTGCTTTTTCTTTTCTTTTACCTTTGGCCTTGGCCTTACACAAGTTTTAGCACTGAACCAGAGCTTCAAAGAATTTGGAGAGGACATGTCAGCAGCTCAGGAGGGTATAAACGCAAACAGCTCCTGAGCTCAGGCAGGCAGAATGTGAGAACTCCTTTTCCTAAGGGGGCACGCTGGCTGCAAGACCCTCCAGTCTATCGAGGCCCCGTATTTCAACTCCCACAGCCTGAGGTTGTGGACCAAGCATACTCACTTGGAGACCGAGACTCCTTTCTCTATGAGGTTTCCTGGACTTGAACTGTATACAACTAACTCAGTCAAGAAAAAACATAACTAATAGAGTAAAGGCCATAAAAAAGGTATTTGCAGTTATAGCTGACCTGAAGGTCACCATATACAATTCCTAAAAGTATTTACTGGTAAAAATGGTGACCTACATTACATTTCCTGTCATAGCCAAAGCAGTTGAAGGTAGGCTATTCACAAGTGCTGTAGAACTGGACAGCATACTGGCCATTAGGCAATGAATGCCCCACCTCTTCTCTAGTATTAACATGTTACATTAGTGCTTGAATGTAATTAACACACACTGCCACTGCCAAGTAAAACCACATGTTACCTCTCACCCAAGCCGAACAACAACTGAACCAGAACAACAACCAGGAGAGCAGGATGCTCTTTACTCACCGTAAATGACAGAAACGAAGAAAACAAGGTCCCCTCGTCATATCTGGATAACTTTGCCAGTACACCTTCCAATATAGTTACAAACTAGCAAAACAGCAAAAAGGAAAAATTATTATTTTAAATTGTAATTGTTTACAAGAAAGAAAGGCATGTCCCAGCCATGTAGAGGCTAGGACTCAGCCCCCTGTTCATTTCTGCATTCCATCTTTTAAACTCTCACTTGGAGGAAGGAAAAGACTGCCTTCGTACGGCAATATTTGACTTATCCGGCTTTCTCTTCATTATTATGTGATTGCAAATACGGAGTGTTACAGAAGTGCAAAGTGACAAAATATTATTGAGTTGCATATAGCATGCGATAATATTAAATGCACTTTTTGAAATCCCAAACTGCGCAAAGCAGTCTTTACATTACATATTAGCACTACATTTAATCCAATCTATTTTTATTTGTATTTTATCAGTAATTTGGGGAAACAGAAGTTTAGCACTGGCAAATATAAATGTCTTCCCATTCAGCATTACTTAGTTAAAATTCTATAATTCATGAGGGTGACTGAAATAGCTTTATCTGACTTTTCTGTGTTATTATGACTCTCACTGCATGTGAAACTAGAGGGAAAGGGGTTTTCGGGATGGCAGAATTCCTTATTACCGCTTCATTTTATGTATTTTAAAATCTAACTTTGTCAGTGCTGAGAAACAAAACAAACATTTCCCGCATAACCTAGCGTGGCGTTTGGGGACACATTCTTATTAAGTTAACATATGCCGCTTCATCAATTGATCTTCACACGGCTCAGGAGCATCGGAAAATCCTCGCAAGCTGGGGCTGGGTGATATACAGTCTTGTTTCTTGGGAGATGTGAGTATCCAGCGCAACTTTTTAACGTGTTACATTTTAATGGAAATGCAGACACAACAAAGCAACATTGTCAATGCCCCCTTTCACCTGAAGCTGAAGGTTACCTTTGCCACCAAGAGTGTGATCATTTCTTTAACGGTTTCTTCAATTAGTTCATCTATTTTTGAATGGTATTGATGCTAAAGAAGACAGAAAGACACATATTAGCATGTCAGGGAGTTGACAGTGTGGCATTGAGTTCTTGGTTTTTAGATCAGAATCTATAAATAAAGCCTGGCCTGCAGATCCAGTTTGTTTTTATAGTCCTAGAAGCAGCTGTAAGAGTCTGACTTCTCTTTGATAGAGAGACCTGAAGCACTTAAAAAATCAGCAGGCTCATTGTTTCTCGTCTAAGGCTTTAGATAGTCTTTGATGTACACACACACAGACACACAAACACACACACACACACACACACACACACACACACACACACACACACCCTAGCACACATGGCTGGCTTAATGGCCTAGCAGTGTTTTGAACTGGATTTTTACAAATCTTGATTCAATAGTAATCTAGTACACTGGGAAGGGAACAGTATTTCTGGGGATCTGTCGGGGGATGCAGTTTAAACGATGGGATCCCTCCAAAAAGAACTTGACTAAGACACCAATTTTATAAAAACCTGCTAGGTATTTTATTTTATTTTATTTTATTTTTTATTTTTGGTATATGCCTCCGAGCCCATCAATTTTAGCTACTTGACCCAGAGGCTAGTTAGTGTCTGTTTCTGAACCATCGTGACAAGCCACACTTTCCCCCCTCCCCTTTTATTCTGTTCATCAATAGGCAGACCTAGGTTAGACCTTCTGCTTAGACTGAAGCTAAGTTTTTCCAATTTTTCAAACTGGTGCTGTCGATTAAATTTAAATAGTAATGTAAAAACACACCCCCACATAAACAAAAATCTGCTGTAAATGCCAGGGGAGAAGGAAAAGCAATTTCAACACAAGTTATTATATGCCAGCTCCTTGACATTTATTAGAACATTTTAGTATCCATTTGAATTATTTTGTATTTCCGTAACACAAAAACAATACAAAAACATTGTTATTTGGAAAGAAAAATGCACTTACCCACTCTTTAGCAAACTTTCAGGAGGAGGATTAATTAGGAACCAAAAAGAAAAAGGAACAGTGCAAATAAAAATCAGGACAAAAGGACACACAGAAAGATGAAAATTAAATAAAGCATTACAAGGCTGTGAAGACATACGGAAATAAGACAGGAGGAAGGTGCTGCAAAACGAACGGCTTGCTGGCAAGCCGAGTGACTGGGCAGGAGCAAACACATGTCATGGCTTAAGACTTGGAACGCCTAGATAATGTCCTAGTGCAAGGGCCAGAGCCATACTGCCTACATATTGAGCTCAGTGTCCTTGTCTGTACACTCACTACAGGGAACAGTGTTATGACCTGAACCTGGAGGGAGCAGGGGACTAATACAGATTGCTGATCTCCAGAAGGGGCTAGGGAGTCTTGGCGACTATGTCGTTAGCTTTGTGTCTCAGATAACCAAAAGAGACATAGTTGAATGGCTCTCTCTCTCTCTCTCTCTCTCTCTCTCTCTCTCTCTCTCTCTCTCTCTCTCTCTCTCCCTCTCTCTCTCTCTCTCTCTCTCTCTCTCTCTCTCTCTCTCTCTCTCTCTCTCTCTCTGTGTGTGTGTGTGTGTGAGTGTTTTAAGCAGGTACATTAAGTACCTCAACTTGACTATTTTATGTATTTCTCTATATCCTCACATATGAAGACACCCAATGTATCCATAATGAGTCATAAGAATACGACAATAAAGAAGAAGGAAACTTAATGACAAGCCATTTCCTGGCCTGTTGTTTGTTTTATTCATGTTCCTTAAGAACTAAGGGCCCAAGCCCCTTTCTGGCTCTGAGCACATCAGATCGACTTTGAAGATCTAGTGAGGATCTAGATGTGAAAACATTTTTGCCAACTGTAATTACAATGCAAATATCATCATGTGTTCAAGTGCTTCAAGAAGCTGCAAAGGGTAGAGAAGGAGAGGACACTATCACCGAGTTATCCTCCCCCTCCTTCCAGTTAACTGGAGAAAAACAAAGCACATGGCCTATGGTGTTTTGTCCTGACAAATCAGAACCTTTGTTGGCCGAGCTGCTAGATCTAAGAAGGTGTACTTGTAAATAGCATAAAGCAAAGCTTAATTAAAAAAAAAAAGAATTCACAGAATTCTGTACTAGAGTCACAAGGAAGAATTTTAAATCAAAAGAATATGGGAATATTGACAGGGTTCCAAATTCATTTTTAGCTATTGAAATAGGACCCAGAATCATATCTCTACTTTCTGTTGTCACATGACTGACTTGTTTCACTAGACTTTCTTTGGATTGCTGTAATTGAGTCACATTTATTAAAGTAACTAGGATATTATGCTTACCCAGAAGAGCTGCTATATGAAAGTTAGCTCAAGATGAAATACCACACAAGGGGCTTCTAACCAAGCAAAGAACACCAATGAGATTAAACATTTTCTCTTAAAAACCTTGATGGAGATGGTAAAAACAGAAGGGGTTGTTCTCTGTATATGAAGACAGGGTTAGGCCTGTGTCTTATGTCTAAGGGGTCAATGGGATAATCTGTCTCTTAAGGGGAACTTGCCCTTCCATTTGGACATAAGGTGGAGACCCTGTAGCTTGTTGAGGCATAATATGCCTTCATGTGTTGATTACTATGTAGTCCCACTATCTCTCCCTTTTGCTGTGCATGAATATTATGATCTCCTTGGTATAATAAATATCTTCAATGCTTATAAAATAAAGCATGGTGTGTGTGTGTGTGTGTGTGTGTGTGTGTGTGTGTGTGTACCCTCATAAATGTTTGTTTGTGGAGGTCAGAGGACTACTTGGGTGTCATTTTTAGGAGCTGTCCACCAGGTCTCTCATCCTTCTTGATTTGCTAAGAAGGCGAGGGTAGCCTCCTATCAGTGCCTCCCTAGTGCTGGGATTACAAACACACACACACACACACACACACACACACACACACACACACACCACACTCACTCACACACACAGTCACACACAGTTACACACACAGATACATACACACACACACACACACACACACACACACACACATCCAGCTTTTTATGTGGATTGGATAATGGGGATTGAATTTAGGTTCTTAAGCTTGCACAACAACCACTGTCTGGACTGAGTTATCCTCTCCCCTAAAATGAAGTGTTTTGTTATAGTTATTCTGCCTCTTTTTTTCAGGTTTCACTTGAGCATGGTATCTCTGTCCCTTTGCTTTCCTACCATTGCAGTGGAACTAGAATTGTATTCTCGATATAGGATTGACATAGACCTACCCAATCACTGATGTAATACATGAATATATATGAATTCACAGTGTAGAAGCTATGTAGAACTGGCCTGGTGGCTCATGCCTATAATTCTAACATTTGGTGGGAGAAGGTTTAGGCAAGAAAGTTTTTTTTTTAATTTTTAAAAATTTTGTCATATTCTTTAAAATTTATAAAATATTGTAACAATAAGATGAATATTATAAAAGTTGTTTGATATAAAACAACAATCAATTGAACCGTCTTATGTAGATACTTGTCTACAGCAATACTGAAAATACATACGTTTTTTGCAAGAGAGTTTTTATGAGTCTGAGGATAGCCTGGGCTATCGAGTGAGAATTTGACTCAAAAAAAAAAAAAAAAAAAGAGAGAGAGAGAATTACAACATGGCCATATTACTATTTCCCTCAGAACTCTCATTAAGGTCCATTAGCATGTGGTTACATGGCTGTATACATTTCTCTAAACACATCTTAAACGGCAATTATGCCTTGATACTAACTGTGTAAATCATGTTGCTGAGTGCTAGATATCAAAAAGTTCCCCATTGCTATTTAGGTAATCACAAAATCCACCCTCCTTTTGCCAGATTTTCCTGCTATAGGTGATTTATTTGACTAACTTGTTTTTCTAGAACCACAGTGACCCTCCTCTATTACTCTGTTCTCTTTCTGGGCAGTTTTTTTTTTTTTTTTTTTTTCTGGGCAGATGGAAAGCTTCATAACATGTGGGCACATGTGCATAGGAACTTTCCAGTTCCCATTTTCCCTGCTAGCTGTTGTCATAAAGACCTTTGTAAATTGCCTCTTTATCCCATTCTACTTGTGACCTAGCAGATTTTGCATCTTTCAATCCTCTCTGTGGCCTCCTTGGCTTCACTTGACCCATATACCCTGAAGTCATGGCAGTAGTAACTAAGAGAAACACAGGTTTTCAGTGGCATGAGAAGAGTGGGAGTTGGCTTTTGCATCTGATGGGCTAAGTGACTGTGAATCCAGGCCTGCTACGGGAAAAGCATCTCACTTGACTTCCTGCGCTGCACATTTTGCCTTGTCATGGAACAGATTGTGTGTACGTTATCTTTCTGTTAAGACCATCTGACCTTGGAAACGAGATGAAAACACACTAGGCCAAGTGAGAAACTATTTAATACACAATTTCCTCTCTATTGGTACTTCACAAATTTTAATGAAAAAATAAATATTTAAGATGGAAAAGTATGGTGAACAAATGTCTCAACAGCTGCCTTTAGATGAGACTTTATCCCAGTGATGAAACTCAGGAAGTGATTGTAAAACTGGAGACTGTATCCGTTCACTAGTGCCTAGTCCAAAACAGGTTGAGGGAGACAGAATCCAGGTGGTAGCCAGAATTAGAAACTAGATCTATAATACAGGCTTAATGGCTGGTATTCCAGAGCACACAGCACATGAGAATGGAAGTCAAATGGTTTCCAGGTATTTTTGTCTCAATTCTAGAATGTTGTCAGTCATATTTACTCAAGTCCTCATTTTATTTTAAAGATAAGTTTCACCATTTTATATGATATGGGCCACTTCAGGTCACAGCTGACATGCCAGGCCATGGAGGTGCAATACAATTACAGCTAGTTTCATCCTGACCATTTTTGGCTAAACTAGGAGGCTTCACTTCCCCTACACTGGTTACTTAGGTACCACTGGCCCATTATATGTAGAAGAAAATCCTATAGGTTTTACTGTATGGGAGCAAATATCCTTAGGTAAAGAACAAAAGATTAGAATACAGTGGTAGATGGGTCTTTAATCTTGCGTATATGTGTATTATTTCTTGGGAAAGTATGTACAAACTTCAGTTATTATTTTCATCTAAGTGCTGAATTAGAAAAAAAATATGTAGTCTTTTCTGCTTTTAAACTCTATGCCTAGAATAAATACATTCCAGTGTTTAGCCGCAAAGTGTTACAACTCTTTAATCTTACACCTAGAAGTCCAGGAACTGGATCTCCACTGTCAAAAGCCTGAATAGTTTTAAATAGCCATGCATTGCATGCTGGATCCTATGTATTACTCAACAAACAATGGTAACTGGCTTGCTCAAGAGCGCACAGTTTGAGAGATAAGATGAAGGGTCATAGGATCTAGTGATTTAATCCCTGGACAATTTGTTCTTTTAGAAAATTAGACTCCAACATTAAGCCAAGATCATTTCAGTTTATCTAAGAAATAATTCATGGTGACCATGAGAGTCAGAGTCATTGTGATAAGGGTGAGCTTATTATTATGTTGTATCACTTGTCTTTAACAAGGAGTTATGACTTGGACTAAGAAACTCTATAGGTTCCCTGAAACTGCATGGGGATACTGTACATAAATACTTTTCTGGGAAATGGATCCATAGCTTTGATGAGATTCTTAACAGAGTTTAAACAACATTTCCCATTCTCACAATTATCCTCAGAACTCCAGCACTGAGCTCAGAGTGACATGGCTTCTTTAGCTACCTGTTCAAGGAGTGTGGCACCTTAACAAGGCAGTAGCAAATCAACCTGCAGAGGAGAGCTTGGACCTCCTATGACTGCAGAGAGGTCAGACCTATGATATCCACTCTCTTTTACTGAGGAGGGGGTCATTCTTGAGAATCTCAGACATGATGTATACTCAAAAGTTCCGAGAGGAAATTCACAAATTGGACTCCAACCTTAAAAGAAAAAACCCTTTGCTTTCTTTTTGTTTTGCTCGGACGGATACTATGATATCACACAGAAGATGTATATATTAAAACAAATTGAAACAGAATGGAAGAGAGGCAAATACATGTACATATATGCCTAGAAAAGACATATATATATGTACACACACACACACACACACACACACATACACACCAAATAACCCAGCTAAAAATCGCGCAAAGGTATATGTTCTGGAATATTATTCAACCACAAATAGAAAGAATAGTGCATGGATCTTGAAAACATTATGCTAAGTGAAAGAAGTCAGACACCTACAACCCACCTATTTGCTTGGCTTTTATTTATATAAAAAGCCAAAAAACAAAAACAGGCACTCTGCAGAATAAAGATTGAAGAATAACCTAGAACTGGGAATACAGGTAGAATACTGGCTATTGATGTATGGTTGGTTTCTTTTTAAGACCATGAACGTGGCATAAAACTGACTATTATGGCTGCTATAGGAATACAGCTGTGGGAATGTTTACTTTTGAATGTAATTTGCACCTCCATGATTTCAGCAGCAGCAGCAGCAATAACCTAAGCAGTGGATGCTTTAAGGGGAGAGAGATTCCAGAGTGGTACCATTCCAGAAAGCAGAAACTGAAAAGGGATCTTTAATGACTTAGAGAGATTTGATGATTTAGAGATCTCACAGTAAAATTTGCAGAGTGGGCTCTGTGAAAACCACGGATTTCAGAATCCTCCAGGGAAGCGTGGGCAAGTGGTAGTGTGTAGAGCCTCTAGGGTGGAGAGGAAAGGTGCCCCCCCCATCCAGAACAACTCTATTTTTATGTTTTTGTGTGCTAGGCTTCTGTGTAAAGTATGAAAAACTGATTCTGCAGCTAAAATAGGTCAGATAAAAGTATATGAGCGATAACATTTTACAGATGGGAAAACTGAGGCTCAAAGAGGCTGCCAGGATTATCTAAGTCCAGTTTGCAGCACACCTCAAGACACTTACCTATCCAGGTGACTGTCAACCCAGGACTCCCTTCCCATTGTTCCCACTTTTCTCCCTGTGTCTCGTTTTCAGCCTTAGGTCACTGCTTCTAGGATGTGTTTTCTAGGATAGCCACCTCAGAGATGGCCACAGAAGCCTAAATTCTTGTGTGTAAGCAGGGTGGTTTTTTTTATTTTTGGTATACATGTGCATTTATATGTCTGTGCAGGTGCATGTGTGTATGTGTGTGGTACATATGTGCTCATATTTGTATCTGTGTGCTGGTGCATGCATGTGTGGGGGATGCCAGAGGACATCTTGGATGTCATTCCTCAAGAATTGTCCTCCAGAAGTTTAAATTCTTTTACCACAGCTCAGACAAGCTGGAATCCTACCAGATGAATCTCCAGAGAGTTCTGGAAGGTTGATGCACAGTAAATTTGCAGAGCACTTTTCTGACTCTTTTGCACAGGTGCTCTGGGGATGAGAACCCAGAGCTCTGTATTGGTGTCTAGAACTCCATGGGGAAGGCTCAAAGGAAATCAGCCAGAGCAGAAGCTAGCAGGGGTGGCTGAGGAAGCTTACTTGTGGGGGAAACAAGGTTGGAGGAGATCTTGCCAGAAGAGAACACCACCAACCCACATATAAAATGGAAGGTGCTGAAGGAGAAAATAAATAACGAACAAGGAGCAAATATAATTTAGTGAAAATTCTGAGCATGTAAGGCTGGTATCGAAAGATCTGATTTAGGAGCAATTTATGCCAATTGGCAACAGTATAGAGTTGCCAGAAATGTTACTGAATTAATTCTAAATTGGTATATGAATATCTAGCTGGCTTAAGGCCATCGGAGAAAAATGATCATGATCGTCTTTAATCAAGTCCAAGTTGCTGCTTCCTTCTCCTTCACATTTTAAATCTGACTTTAGAATCAGAAACTCTGCAAAGGAATAAACTTCTGGTCAGGGAAGATTCACAATTAATTCATTCTATGGAAAACTGAAAGCCTGAAAATTGCTTTGAACTCGCAGAACCTACTGGCATAGCTTGGGAGTGGATTGAAGTTAGTTGGATTTCTCCTGCTATCCAGATGTTCATGGCCTAAGATATACTACTCATGGAAAGAGACTAGCATTTGGATACTCCCATATCAGGTACAGAGAATGGCCTAATAAATAAGGTCACCAAACATCCTTTAGCTTAAAGAAACCTTACGACCACTTGAACTCCAGCCAAGAACCACTTCCAAGTGACTGGCACACTCATCAGCACATGCCTCAGAAATTGACTTGACAGATACTGAACACTTATCCATGGCTTAATCTGCAAATGTTAAGAATGTATTTCTAAAACTAGCAGACTTGGGAAGAAATTTGTGAAGTTTTCTTCTATATGATCAATGGAGAGAGAAGAGGGGGAGGGAGAAGGAGGGAAGAGGGGAAGGGTTTTTTTTTTTTTTTTTTTTTTTTTTTTTTTTTTTTTTTTTT